>MU701011.1:0-26680 GCA_026770625.1 Nicotiana glauca | reverse complement strand
GAGGGGGGAAGCATGCTAAGGGGGTTGCAAGATAAAGAATCATAACAATAGAGAAATTTAATCAACTAGTACCCCTTGAACCGGTCATAATAAGGTAAAAAACAAACAAAAAATGCACGACATCACCCCTCGTGCTTTTACTTTCAACCTCACCAGATAAGCAATAATAGAAACGTGCATGGCATCACCCTTCGTGCTTTGTCACTCAACCTCACCATATAAATAATAGAATCATGCACGACATCTCCTTTCATGCTTTACCACTCAACCTCACCATATAAATAATAGGAACATGCACGGCATCACCCTTCGTGCTTTATCACTCAACCTCACCCAACAAGAGATAACAATAATAAAGAGATACTAATGACAACATCAAATCTTGCTTCAACACTTAGTTCCACAATACCAATCCCAACTTTGAGTCAATACTCAATCAAACTGAATTAAGTAGAACATGATAGGAAATGGCTCAACAGATCGAATAGATAATCTAAACATGAATAATATGATTAAGGATACAACATTTACAAGAATAACACTTAATTCACATGCTATGACTTGACAACAACGTATAGATACTTGTCACCTCACCTATACATTATACTCAACACCCAAAAACGTAAGAAATAAGCATATAATACCTAATCCCTCGAGTTAAGGTTAGCCACGACACTTACCTCGCTTCCATGACCAAACTCAAGGCTCAATCATCGCTTTTCCTCTAGTTTCCACCTCCAAACCACTCGTATCTAGTCATAATTAACTTAATAACATCAATTATCATTAAAGAAATCAATTCCAATGCATAATTATAAGTTTTCAAACATTTCCCTCAAAAAGTCAAAAACCGTCCCCATGCTTGCTTGGTCAAAACTCGAGGTTCGTGCAAAAATTCAGTCACCCATTCACCCCCGAGCCTGAATATGTAATTACTTTTTGAATCTGACCTCAATTTCAAAATTCCTAAGTTCTACCCAAAACCACCAATTCCACTATGAAAATCCTAGATTCTTGGTTGAAATCTTCTTATAAGAAGTGAAAAATTGAAAGAAATGAGTTAAGAATCATTTACCTATGATTTGGGGAAGAAATAGCCTTTGGAAAATCACCTCTTGAGGTTTAGGTTTTGAATATTTGGGAAAGGAATCAAAAATCCCGTCTAAGTCCCTTTTACATAGCTGTAGATGTTACATTTGTGACCCGAGCTTCGCAAATGTGAAGGTACCATTGCAAATGCGAGGAACCTTACACCTATTCTATCTTCGCAATTGCGAAGAAAGGTTCCCAATTGCGAAGTCAATTCTCCGCAAAAGAGACCAAGAGATCGCATTTGTGATCACCTGCCTTGCCACCTTACTTCGCAAATGCGAAGGTTTCCTCGCAATTGCGAGGTCTGCTTGGCCCATCTACTCTTCGCATTTGCGATAAGGAGCTCGCAAATGCAGAAGCTGCAGGGTTCGCAATTGCAATGCCTGATCTCGCAAATGTGAGATCAGAAGCCTGCAACAAGTTCATTTGTACCAGCAAAATTTTCTAAGTTCAAAAACACCCTGTACCTTATCCGAAACTCACCCGAGCCCTCGGAGCTCCAAACCAAACATGAACACAAGTCTTAAACATCATATGAACTTCCTCGTGTGATCAAATTGTCATAATAACATCTAGAGCTACAAATTTAGCACCAAATTGCATGAGATTTTCAAGAAAGTTTCAAAACTTTTATTTTCTCAACCGAAGGTCCGAATCTCGTCAGACCAACTCCATTTCTCACCAACTTTCACAAACATGTCTTAAAACCAAATATTGTATTAAGCATTAATCAAATGCTTTTATCCATTTGGTTTTCAGTTTAACAAAAATTAATTACTCGGGCTACGGACCTCCGAATTCGATTTCGCGCATACGCCTAGGTCCCATATTTTACTACGAACCCACCGAAACCGTCAAAATACAGGTTTGGGTCCGTTTACCCAAAATGTTGACTGAAGTCAACTAAAATTAACTCTTTAGGCCAAAAATTATTATTTTTCTCAATTTTCCACTTAAAAGCTTTCCAGAAACGTGCATGTACTGTGCAAGCAAATCAAGAAGGAATAAAATGAGGTTTTTAAGGCCTTGGAATACGGAATCGAGTTCCAAAACATAAGATGACCCTTTGGGTCATCATATTCTTCACCTCTAAAACAATTGTTCGTCCTCGAACGGACATAGAAAAGTACCTAAGCCGGTGAATAGGTGGGGATATCTGCTCCGCATATCGGACTTGGACTCCCAGGTAGCTGCCTTAACAGGCTGACCTATCCACTGCACTCGAACAGAAGGATAACTCTTCGATCTCAACTGACAAATATGCCGGTCTAAAATGGCTGTCGGCTCCTCCTCGTAGGTCAAATGCTGGTCCAACTGGACAGTGCTGAAGTCCAACACGTGAGATGGATCGTCGTGATACTTACAAAGCATGGACACATGAAACACTTGATGTACCACTGATATGCCTAGTGGCAATGCAAGTTTGTAGGCCACACTTCCCACTTGATCAAGGATCTCAAAAGGCCCGATGAATCTAAGGCTTAGATTGCCCTTCTTTCCAAACCTTATTACGCCTTCATGGGCGACACCTAAAGCAACACTCTCTCTCCGACCATGAATGCTACGTCACGAACCTTACGGTCGGCATAACCTTTTTGCCTGGACTGTGCTGTATGAAGTCTATCCTGAATGATCTTAACCTTATCCAAGGTATCCTGTACTAAATCTGTACCCAATAACCGAGCCTCTCCCCACTCAAACCACCCAACCAGCGATCGACATCGTTTACCATACAACGCCTCATAGGGAGCCATCTGGATTCTCGACTAATAACTGTTATTTTAGGCAAACTCCGCTAATGGCAAGAATTGATCCCAAGAACCTCCAATGTCAATAACACAAATGCGGAGCATATCCTCCAAGATCTGAATAGTACGCTCGAACTTCCTGTCCCTTTGAGGATAAAATGTTGTGCTCAACTCGACCCGTGTACCCAACTCACGTTGTACTTCCATCCAGAAATATGAGGTAAACTCCATACCTCGATCAGAAATGATAGATACGGGCACACCATGAAGACAAACGATCTCTAGATATAAATCTCTGCCAATCGCACCGAAGAATAGGAAACTGCCACAGGAATGAATTGCGCTGACTTAGTCAGCTTATATACAATAACCCATACTACGTCGAACTTCCTCTGAGTCTGTGGGAGTCCGACAATGAAATCCATAGTGATACGCTCCCACTTCCACTCAGAAATCTCTATCTTCTGAAGCAACCCACCAGGTCTCTGATGCTCGTACTTTACTTGCTGACAATTTAAACACCGAGCTATATATGCAATAATATCCTTTTCATCCTTCTCCACCAATAATACTGCCGCAAGTCCTAATACATCTTAGCGGCATCCGAATGAATAGAATACCAAGAACTATGGGTCTCCTCTAGAATCAACTCACGAAGCCCATCAAGGCACACAAACACGGCCCTACATCCTCAAAACTCTATCATCTCCGATTGTAACCTACTTGGAATCATCGTGCCGCGCTGTATCCCTAAGGACAAGCAAATGAGGGTCATCGTACTACCGATCTCTGATGCTCTCAAATAAGGAAGACCGAGCAACTGTGCAAGCTAAAACACGACTGGGCTAAAAAACATCCAACCTTACGAGCTGATTGGCCAAGTTCTGAACATCTAATGCAAGCGGACTCTCACCGACTGGAATATACGCAAGACTACCCATACTAGATGAATTTCTACTCAAAGCACAGGCCATCACATTGGCCTTCCCGGGATGATACAAGATGGTGATATAATAGTCTTTCAATAGCTCCAACCACCTCATCTGCCTCAAATTGAGCTCCTTTTCTTGAACAAGTACCATAAAATCTTACTGATAGGTTACAAGTACTTTGGGAATAAGTACTTTACTTTATGTTTTGATGATTTAACAAACATACCATCCAAAATTAGATAAGGAACCTGTTATACATTTACAAGACCTTAAGATCACAAAGTTCCAGTTTGGGATCCAGCGTGAGATATAACTCAAATCTTTAAAGTGGAAGGAACAGCTGAGGGAACAGGCCCCTACCAGTTCCCGAGGAGACTGTATGAAGTCAACTCTCTAGCTGGAAAGTTGCTACCTTCACACGCTATGTACATGAACAGTGCAACAGTTAACTTTATGTGGAAGGCTTTTTACCTACCTTGCTTACATCACTGTAAGTTATGTCACACATATAAATACAATTAAGGAAGGTAAACAACTTACTTTATGAGAGAACAAGATAAGGAATTTTATAGAATTAAGTTCCTTGTATTAAGAATAACTAGTCAGATGTCTGGTTCAATTCTCAATGAAATCATATAAGGAAACAACAGGGGGACCAGATAGGGATCACTTTTCCTCGTCGTTGTACAGTCAACTCTACAGTTGCAAAAACTGCTGCACTGTACCGTCTGGCAGGCTGCTGCACTGTACCGTCTGGTAGCAGTACAACAACACAACTGTAGTTTGCTAAGGCCAAACTAAAGGGCACTTTATTGCATCATCCTTGATGACATCACACACACATATTATTAACATGAAGAAAGGAATTTCATCTCTCCAACACTTGAAAAATCAAAAGAAAATATTCTCTCAAGCACAACCTCTCTCAAGAACAAAGCTGCTGCAATCTCAAGGAACATATCCAAAGATTGAAGATATCTTAAGTCCTTAGGTTTGTTGAGTCTTTGTTATTTGTTCTTCATTTGTAACTCCCACTTAGCTTAGATAGAAGCATTGTGTAGGAAACCCTTGTAAATCATAAACCCTTGTGTTAGTGTATTGGCTAGAGTTAGTCGAGTTGTGAAGTGCTTGTAAAAGAGTTATTACAAAGTGTCTTGTAATAGTATTGTTACAAGTTAGTGAGTGATTAAGTCTTTGTAATAGAGTTATTACAAAGTGGATTGTAATAGTGTAGTTACAAGTTAGTGAGGGATTAAGAGGTTAATTCCTAGGTTGCAAAAGGTTGTAATCTAAAGATTGCTCAGTAATGAAGTTGAAATCCTATAAGGGTAGGTCGTGGTTTTTAATCTTATTGAGTTGAGAGTTTTCCACGTAGAATTTCCTCTGTGTTCTTTATTTACTGTCGATTTACCGTGGGAACAATTAGAGAACCAGATTCTCTATGCTATTTGGTTGTACGGTCTGTTGCTTATAGTGGGAACTAATAGAGAACCCGATTCTCTATATAGTTTGGTGGACGCTTAGTTTCTATCAATTGGTATCAGAACAGGTTCTTTAAAAAAGGTTAACGCCTAGAAAGGATCTTCATGGCTGCTCCACCAAACTTTGAGGAAAGACAATCAACATACAGACCACCAAGATTTAATGGCCAATACTATGCTTGGTGAAAAAAAAAAGAATGCATGACTTCATAATGGCTGATGACTCTGAGCTTTGGGATAAATGAACACCTCACACGATACGCTATATAGATAATGCTTCCAAATCTTCAGCGCATGAACAATGGCTGCCAGCTCCAAGTCATGAACATGATAATTCTTCTCGCGAATCATTAGCTACTGCGAAGCATATGCAATAACCATGCCACTCTGCACCAATACCACACCAAGTCCAATAGGAGATGCCTCACAATATACGGTATAAGGTCCTGATCCCGTGGGCAACACCAACACTGGCATCGTAGTCTAAGCTATCTTGAGCTTCTGAAAGCTCGCCTCACACTCGTCCGACCATCTGAACGGGGCACCCTTCTGGGTCAACTTGGTCAATGGGACTGCTATAGATGAAAACCCCTCCACAAACCGACGGTAATAACCCGCCCAACCCAAGAAACTACGAATCTCTGTGGCTGAAGTAGGTTTAGGCCAATTCTGAACGACCTCAATCTTCTTAGGATCCACCTGAATACCCTCTGCTGATACAACGTGAAGCAAGAAAGCAACAGAACTAAACCAAAACACACATTTTGAAAACTTAGCATATAACTGGCTATCGCTCAGAGTCTGAAGAATAATCCGAAGATGCTGGTCGTGCTTCTTTCGACTGCGAGAGTAGATCAAGATATAATCAATAAACACAATTAAAAAGGAATCTAGGTATGTCTTGAACACCCAGTTCATCAGATCCATAAATGTTGCCGGGGCATTTGTCAGCCCAAATGAAATCACTAGAAACTCATAATGCCCATATCGAGTCTGAAAAGCTGACTTAGGGACATCGGATGCCCTAATCCTCAACTGTTGGTAGCCAGACCTCAAATCGACCTTTGAAAACACCTTGGCACCCTGAAGCTGATCAAATAAGTCATCAATCCTCGGCAATAGATACTTGTTCTTGATAGTGACTTTGTTCAACTATAGATAATCTATGAACATCCTCATCGATCCATCTTTCTTCTGTACAAACAACACCGGCACACCCCAAGGAGGGACACTAGGTCTAATAAATCCCTTATTAAGCAAATCTTACAACTGCTCCTTTAATTCTTTCAACTTTGGCGGGGCCATGCGGTATGGCAAAATAAAAATGGGCTGAGTGCCCAGAACCAAATCAATACAAAGTCAATATCCCTGTCAGGTGGCATCCTTGGTAGGTTTGCAGGAAATACCTCAGGAAACTCTAGAACAACTGGTACAGAATCCATGGAAGGAGCCTCCACACTAGAATCTCGGACATAAGCCAAATACCCCTTTTCGACCATACGTCGAGCCTTCATATAAGAGATAACCATGCTAGTAGAATGACTAGGAAACTCTCTCCACTCTAATTGAGGCAACCTTGGCAGGGCTAAAGTCACCGTCTTAGCTTGAGATTCCATTATAACATGATAAGGTGACAACCAATCGATCCCTAAAATAACGTCGAAATCAACCATATCGAGAAGTAGGATATCTACATGATGGATAGACACGATATACAATGATAGAATCCCCCATAGGTATGGACATATAAACAGGGGCACTCAAGGAATCACGTGGCACAACCAAATATGAAGCAAAATAAGAGAATACATATGAATAAATAAATCCTGGATCAAATAATACTGAAGCATCCCTACCACAAACTGAAACCGTACCTGTGATAACCGCGTCAGATGACTCAGCCTTAGGCCTGGCTGGAAAAGTATAGCATCGGGGCTGGGCCCCACCACTCTGAAATATATCTCGCAGACGTGCCCTATCGGGCAGGCCTCCACCTCTAGTGGCATGACCTTCACCTCTAATACATCGACCTCCACCTCTAATACATCGACCTCCACCTATAACTGTATGACCTCTACCTCTAGTTGGCTGAGTGGGTGATGGAACACCCAGTGTCGGGACCATGACACGAGAACCCTGATGCTGAGAACTGCTCGATGCTCAAGGGCAATACTTTGCAATGTGTCTCGGATCACCATAGGTATAATAAGAACTCGGCTACTAAGGCTGCTGACCCCGAAGCTGACCCTGGCGGCCTGAGTAACCACCCTGAAAACTCTGGAGTGGGGGTACACTAATAGAAGCTGGTGGTGCATTGTGGGCTAGCTGATCGAAATACTGCATATGAGGTCCACAACCACCCGAAGCACGTGAGAAGCCTGAAGTGCTGAATGAAATGCCCTGGGAGGATGGCCTCTGCAAAATATGCTCGTGCCTTATGATGAGGCCCAACTGAATCCACCGGAATGATGAGGCCTCTTGTCAGACGCCTGACCACTCCCCTGGGCTAAAATCAACTCAACTCTTCCGGCCATATTGGCTATATCCTGGAAAGAAATCTCGCTCCCTGTCTCCTTAGACATCTGCAATATGATAGGCTGAGCAAGTCCCTCAATAAACCTCCTTACCCTCTCTCTCAGTAGGAAGTATAAGAAGAGCATGATGGGCCAAATGAATGAAGCGAGTCTCGTACTAAGTAACGGACATGCTGCCCTATTGGAGACGCTCGAACTGCCTACAATAGTCCTCTCTTAGAGTAACAGGAAGGAACTTCTCGAGAAATAGCTGAGAGAACTGGTACCAAGTAAAAATAGCTGAGCCGAATAGTCTGGACAAATAAAAATCCCTCCACCATTTCTTGGCGGAACCTGACAGACGAATGGCAGCAAAATCGACCCTTTTGGTCTCTACTATCCTTATGTTCTGTAATACCTCGTGACAACTGTCCAAATAGTCCTGGGGATCCTCTACTGATGTACCGCCATACTGAGTGGTGAAAAGCTTGGTAAGCCTATCCAATCACCACAAAGCCTCAGAAGACATAACTGATCCATTACCGGCCTGTGCTGCAATACCCGGCGGAACTACCCCAACTGGCTGAGCTGCTCGAGTCTGAAACTTGGGAGCTAGCTGCTCCGGAGTATGAGTAGCGGGAGTCTGGGCTTCTCCCCCAGCCTGAGAGAAGGCTGGTGCTACAGGAAATGTGTCGGCCTGAGCAACGCTCTCCAAAAGGCCCACTAGACGGACCAAAGCATTCTGAAGTACCGGGGTAGCGATGAACCCCTCCGGAACCTAAGCTGGCCTTGTTGGAACGGTGTGGGCTGGAGCCTCCTCATCAAAATCTAGCTGAGGCTCCGCTACTGGTGCTGCTGCTCAAGCTCTAGGTTGAGCCCTACCCCTTCCTTGGTCTCATCCTCTACCCCTCGTAGGAGCTGCCAATGGGGGCTCTGGCTACTGCTCTGTTGAAGAAGAGGTACGTGTTCTCGCCATCTGTGAAAGAACAAGAATAGAGAGGTCAGTTAGCATTGAGAGATCAAATCTCATGACAGAGAAGAATAGAGGTGGAATTGTTCCTAAACATTGTAGCCTCTAGGGGATAAGCACAGACGTCTCTATACCGATCCCTCAGACTCCCTAGCTTGTTCGTGAATTGCGACACGTAAATAACCTAGTGCTCTGATACCAACTTGTCACGACCCGAATTCTCACCATTGGGATCGTGATGGAACCTAACTTTTCATATACTAGGCAAGCCAACAGATAGAGATTTAATACGCTAACCGATAACAAAATTCAATAAATAACAACAAATAAACCAGAATAGATTAAAGGAGTACAAAATCTCATAATAACCCAAGTACTTATACATGACTACCCAGAAACTGGTGTCACAATTCACGAACTTCTAAGAGTCAATACAAATACCGACTGAAAGAAAATACAACCAACTTTGAATTAAAAGAAAATAGTAAACTAGAATAACTGGAAGGGGACTCCAGGGTCTTTGAACGCCGGCAGATCTAGCTTGGGTCTCCTGTTGGACTGAAGGTAGCAACCCAACTCAGGTCAACATGGTCCTGTATCGAAATTTGCATAGAAAATGCAGAGTGCAGTATCAGTACAACTGACCTCATGTACTAGTAAGTGCAGAGCCTAACCTCGGTGAAGTATTGACGAGGCTAGGACAAGACACATATATAAACCTGTGCAATTAAGCAGTAAACTAACAGGAATAACAAGTAATAGAAGCTAAGCAGATATTAACAGGAGGGGAAGCATGCTAAGGTACTTGCAAGATAAAGAATCACATCAATAGAAAAATTTAATCATCTAGTACACCTTGAACCAGTAATAATAAGTAAACACATCAAATAGAAAATGCACGGCATCACCTTTCGTTCTTTTACTCTCAACCTCACCAGATAAGCAATAATGGAAACGTGCACGGAATCACCCTTCATGCTTTATCACTTAAGCTCACCATATAAATAATAGAATCATGCACAACATTACCCTTCGTGCTTTACCACTCAACTTCACCATATAAATAATAGGAACGTGCACGCCATCACCCTTTGTGCTTTATCACACAACCTCACCCAAAACAGAGACAACAATAATAGAGAGATAGTAATGACAACACCATATCTTGCTTCAAAACTTAATTCTACAATACCAATCCCAACTTTGGGTCAATACTCAATCAAATCGAATTCAATTGAACATGATAGGAAATGACTCAAACATCAAATAGATAATCTAAACATGAATAATATGATCAAGGATATAACATTTACAAGAATAAGACTTAATTCACATGTTATGACTCGACAACAACATATAGATACTCGTCACCTCACCTATACATTGTACTCAACACCCAAACACGTAACAAATAAACATATAATACCTAATCCCTCAAGCTAAAGTTAGCCACGATACTTACCTCGCTTCCACGACCAAACTCAAGACTCAATCACCACTTTTCCTCTAGTTTCCACCTCCGAACCACTCGTACCTAGTCTTAATTAACTTAATAGCATAAATTATCGCTAAAGACAATTCCAAATGCATAATTAAAAGTTTCCCAATATTTCCCGCAAAAAGTCAAAAATCGACCCCTAGTCGCTTGTGTCGACGCCCGCTTTTTTTCTAAAGCGAAAATCGAGTTTACGACATTTGGGAAAGACAACTCTATTCCCATTTGCGAATTGGGTTTTTGGATTTGAAGAGTCGCCACCTAATGATTATAGTTCATTAGTACACTATAAGGAAGAATTTGAGATGAAGAACTAGAGTTTGGGTAAGGGCTAGAAATTATCTTGAGGGGAAGGTGTTAGGCACCCCTCAAGATCCACTAGTGTGGTTCCCGGCCATGCTACAATTATGACTTTAAGCAAGCAAACATGAGTAGACAAGCAAGAATTACAAATACAAGGGGGGTTTCATATAATAGTTGCAAATAATTTGAAACTAAAACGAAGTTAAAGAAGCTGAAATTTTGCATAGAAAGTAGTTTTAAAATTCAGGATAAATGAGTGAAGAGGGGGAAATTTTACATAATTGCTGGAAGTAACAGTTAAAGAAGCTGAAATTTGAAAAGAAGCAGTTTTTTGAAATAGAATAAACAAGTAAAGGGAGGGGGTTCCTACGTTTATAAATAATATGGATCACCCCACACAACACCCGGTAACCGTTTATACACGTGGTGTTATCGCGTGGTCATCATATCCATATTCTACCCTTCCCATCCCGTTAAGGTATTAAAGCACGGAATGTCTCATTACTTATTGCATGCTAGTACCTGTCCCAATCCTATCAGTCCCGGAGGTAATTGGACTACTAGTCCTAAAGGGAGAGGGGTTTGGGCCTTTTAGGAGTTTTCAAAGGACGAAATACTAAGGCGTCAATCACAACACATAAAGCAAGTAAAAGGGGGGAAGCAAATAAGCAAGTAGGGCTCAAATAGGCCTCCTTGAATCAGATAAAACTATAGAGTTTAGCATGTCTTACACATACTAGTTTGGTCTTAAATTAAATAAAGCGAGGAGCTGACTAGTTCACCACATATTTTTAGACGGGAAGTCTGCATTAGGCTCGCTCGAATACAGTTGTCTAAAACTGATCTGGTTGATTATTTAATCCTTTATCTAAGTGTTGGATAGAATTACTGATTTTAAAACATGAGCTGATTATAAAGCAAAGTTACAGAGTAATAGGAGTTTCAGAAAAGAAGGTACTACTCTTGAAAAGGTTTAACGGAAAAGAAATGAGCTTCAGAGGACATGAAGATTACTTGGAAAAGAGTTTCATGAGTTTCAGAAAAATGTAGATTCGTTTAGAAAAGATCTGTTACTTTACGAGCTTCAATAAATACTATTTTTTTTAAAAGGGTGAATGCTACTTTGAATGAATGAAACGGCTCAGATTCAAAGCTCCTATAGGCATGCTCTCTATGCGTTAACTGATTTGGACCTTTTAAACAGGAGTACTGTAGACATGGTATCTATATGCAATTTTGTTGTTAAGCCTAATTGTTTGCCTAATGGCATTATTATATGCAGAAATGCAAATACCTATAGGCATTGCATCTATATGCTTAGTTGCAGAAATCAAATGTTAAATCCTATAGACATATTTTCCACGTGTGAAATTGCACGAATCAGAAATAAATCCCTATAGGTATATTTTCTACGTGTGAAGTTGCACGAATCAGAAATAAATCCCTATAGGCATATTTTCTACCCTTAGTGCATAAAAGTAAACCCCCTCCCTTTTTACTAAATCCCCATGAGTTTATACAAATTATAACATACCAGAAGAGTACAACTGAAATAAAAAAGTACATCAGGAATTATCACCTACATCCGAGCAGCCTAATTCAGACTTAGTGTCTAATAATATGAGAGTGAGCCACTTCCGAGATCCAGATATCCAAGGCCTTCTCTTATCTAGGGTGTTTCAGAGATCAGAGGGGTTTCAGGAACCCCAGGCAGTGCTTACACCCAAGATGCTAATCAGAATAAGTTGTAGTGCAGTGGAAGGGCTAGCCCTCAGGTGTCCAAGTTCAGAGGGAGCTCAGGGGTCCCAAGGCAAGGCTCACTAGAGAGGGACAGAACTTAAGTTCTAAGAATGAGTGCAAGTGCAATAGAGAGGGGTAGGGAGTGCCAAAGCCGGCGGGTGGTCATACCTAACCATGAGGTAGGCTGGAACACCCTGACCAAACCTGTTGGCCAAACATTAGAGAGTAAGGACCTATTGAAGGTAAAGCCATGGCCTGGGCAGTAATTAGAATATTGTCAGGCCTAAGCTTTAACTCAGCACACATAGTAAGGGAATAGGGATGGGAAATTGAAAGGGCCTGGGGCCCAAAGGGTCCAGTTCATATCCATGGACAATAACTTCAGATATATTGCTATGTTTTTGAACCATAGCTTAAAATACATAAGGGGATATAGGAATGGGATTCATTACAAGAAGTGAGCACATTGCACAAAGATTAAATACTTCAGACATTAAAGTAAACATGGACATAAGAACTGGTAAGTAAACACATTGGAGTTGAGGCTAGAATTAAAACTAGGACTTACCAGTTTTAGAAAGCAAAGAAAGCAGAAATCTTGTAGCAAGCCACAGTACAAATAGCAAGAGTATACTTATGCGTGTGAGTGTGATTTCATAAAAAGACTCGAGTATTGGTCGTGTGTGTGCTAAGAAAGCAGCAGGTATTTATAGTTTGAAATCAGGAAGGGAACAAGGTAAGAAAATAATCATGTATCAGTTAGAATCAATCAGTAGCAGAAAATCCTTTTAATTGAGGAATTCAAATTTGAACGATAAAGGGCAGAAGTTATTTAAGGAAGGAGATCAAGTAAACATATTGTGCATAGCATACAAACAAGGGGAAAATATATAGGGGTTGTAATTAAGGGAAGAAAATTTGAAATACAAGGTTAAGTAAATAAGGCAGGAACAAAATAAATTAATTAGTACATAGTAAATCAGGGAATCAAGGATTCAAAATCACTAATGAACCAAGTCAGAAATAGGGGAATCGAAAGGTTAAAGAGAGTTTTCAAATAAAACAAGGAAAGAATCAATCATGCTTACACAAGAAAGTCTGAAATCAGTCCCAAAATTCTAGAGGGACAACCAGTGCATATAAAGAATGCACAACATTGGGCGTGTGAGGTTAAATCATGGCAAAGAGAAACAGTAATGCTAAAGAAACATGATAGTCGTATAGGCTAATCTAGTAACAGGGGAAGGGTGTATCAGAAACAAGCCAAGGAGGTCAAGTAAACAAGGTCTTACAGATTTTAGCAAAAAGTCAAAACCACATGGAGAAACAAAGTGGAAACAAAGATGAAACAACTTCAGGAACTCAGAGATTAGGGGTTTTGAAACCAAGCAAATTTAGAGATGAGAAACACACAAATCACGTAACAAGTGGCCTCCAAACTCGAATGAAACCCACAAATTCTAGGGTTTTACCATTAATCGAGTCTAGAGACGAAAATAAGCAAGTCAGGCAAAAAATACTAACGAAATAAGTTCAGAAAACTTAAAGGACTGAGACCTTAAACATGTATTCCCCAGAAACTTCATGAAAACATAATAAAAGAAAAATCGTGCAAAATACAGTAAAAGAAAGCACATAAGAATCACAGTAGAGCATGTAAAATAAGAGAAATCCTAAGTCGGATAAGAGGAAGGGTTTGCAAGCAAACTTTTTAAAGAAACTTTGAGAAATCGTTTGAAAACCTTAAAATAAACATAGATGTAGAACAGATCTAGGGAAATCAGGAGAATCTCGAAAGGCTAGGGTTTCAGAAGAACCCTAGAAACGAGAAAGCCTGGAAAAGTCACGATCTAAGCCATAGAATATCAGGATCAAGCTCAAAAGACCAAGAGCCACCGGAGCAAGGCTGGAGATGGCCAGGATCTTTGAATAGGTGAAGATATGAGTGAAGACCTTCGAGGTCTGGCCTCGATTCTTCAAACAACAGGCATGCAGGAGCCATTGGAGGCAGGTACAGGCCTTCAATGGCTTTGGAAGCCATGGATTCAGGCGGTTTTGGGTAGTAACCAGAGGGAGGCAGCTAGGGTTAGATTTAGGTCTTAGAGAGAATCAGAGAGGAGAGGGGATTCGAGGTCGGCGGATTAGGAGGAATGAGAGGAGTAGGGTAGTCGTATGGGTTAAAAAAGGAAGGGGCGAATAAGGGCCGTTGATCTCTGAGATCGACGGCCAGGATAAAAAGGAGTCTGGGTCAGGTTATTTGGAATTGGGTCATGGTTTAGGTTTAAACGAAATTGGGTTGGGAATTTGGGCTGAGATTGGACCCAATTTTAAGGCTAAAATTGAAATAGATGGGGCTAGTATTTAAATAGCCAATTTTCCTTTGTTTAAATTTATAAAAATAGTGAAAATGACTTTGGGAGAAATCAAAAGCAATGAACCCCTTAATAATTCATAAATATTAATTAAAAAATAGTGGAACTAATTTTGTAATTATAAAATACTATTAATCGTAAAATAGGCTATGATTGCAAATATATGCAATTTAGCTTTAAAAATACCAAATAAATTCGTAAAAATATGCAAAAATCACCTTAATTATATTTTGGTGTAAATATAAGGATAAAATAAGTCATTCACAAAAAATGATAGTTTTGAAAATAATTACTGGATTTTATTGTATTAAAATAGGCAATTAATTGGTTTAAAAATCATTAAAAATTTGGAAAAGTACCAAACTTTAGGGTGTGCTTATATCTACACATATATGCTATTTTGGAAGTATTTTGGGTATAAAAATACTTAGGGAAATATTAGGTATCAACAGCTGTTCCTCTTTACCCGGGAAGGATGAAAGAGTTGTCGGGTAAAGATATGATGGCCAATTTTTACCAGATGCGGCGATTTGAAAAGATTTTGACCGAGCTCTTGTTTCTGAGTTGCCTACATATCCCTGGTGTTACAGGAATCAGTCCATATGTAGTTCAGGAACCATTGACGGAACATGCCGATGGAGATTCGAAAAAAAAGCGGACACGATGTTTAGGTGGCAAGAGGTATTTGAAGTCTGATCGGCTGCGGGAACTGGAGCGGGATCGCTCCTGCTGGGACGGCCTGTTGCTAGTCGGTGTACCTGCAAGTGAGCAATACGGGCGTATATTGTGCATAAACTTAAACGTGATGCAAGTTCCCGTTGGACCATGTATGCTGTCTTCGGACGGTTAGGATGATGTCCTCGGACCATGATGTCCTGGGCCATGAAGCACAAAATAAGGATTCGCAGGCTATGAAATGACGTTCTCGGGCTATGATAATGGTGCCTCCGAACCATGATGCCTTTGAATAATGATGTGCAGGATGTAAAGTGGGGTCCTCGGGCCATGGCATGGTGTTCTCGGGCTATGAAGATGATGCCTCCAAACAATGATGCCCTCGGACAGTTTGGCGGTATTTCAGCCAATGAAATGTAGGATTTGGCGGTATTTCAGCCGATGCAGAAAATGTAAGTGGCGATATTTCAGCCGATAGAAATTTAAATAAAGCGGCGATGTTTTAGCTGATGTAAAAAAAAAGTGTAAATGGCGATATTTCAGCCGACAGAAATTTTAATAAAGCAGCGATGTTTCAACTGATGTAAAAAAAATGTAAATGGCGATGTTTCAGCCGACAGAAGAATAAGTATAGATGATGATGGAGAGTTAAATATGAACTGGCAATCTTTTAGCCGCTACTGAGAATTAAATAAAGTTGGCGATATTTCAACCGATAAAGAAGGATAAATATACATGGCAATATTTCAACCGATAAGGATTTAAACAAAAATTGGCGATGTTTCCGCCATGTAAGATTTAGATGAAGCTGGCGGTATTTCAGACAATGCAAATAGAGGTGGCGATATTTCAGCCATGCAGATGGAGGTAGAGCTTAACCTCGGAAGGCAGAAAGGTAGCCTTATGCAATGCAAGAAAATGCAGGATGGAGACAGTGCTTAGTCTCGAAAGGCAGAAAGGTAGCCTTATGCAATGCAAGAAAAAGGCAGGATGGAGACATTGCTTAATCTCGAAAGGTAGAAAGGTAGCGTTATGCAATGCAAGAAAATGCAGGATGGAGATAGTGCTTAGTCTCGAAAAGCAGAAAGGTAGCCTTATGCAATGCAAGAAAATGCAGGATGGAGACAGTGCTTAGTCTCTAAAGGCAGAAAGGTAGCTTTATGCAATGCAAGAAAATGTAGATGGAGACAGTGCTTAGTCTCGAAAGGCAGAAAGGTAGCCTTATGCAATGCAAGAAAATGCAGATGGAGACATTGCTTAGTTTCGAAAGGCAGAAAGGTAGCCTTATGCAGATAATGTAGATGGAGACAGTCTTAGTCTCGAAAGGCATAAAGGTAGCCTTATGCAATGCAAGAATGTAAAAGGACTAATAGTAGTGAGATTTCTTAGCTGATAGCTGACTACGATATCGTGACTGCTGTGGATGTTGTGTAAGGATAGCGATTACGAATAAGTAATGATTCTGAGAAGTTGCATTCTTGGGAAAGTATGCATGCATAAATATACTTAGCGATATTTCAAATCGAGTGCCTGCATCTAAAGAAAAATCGTGAGTTCTGTAAGGGGGAGATGTTAGTTCGTTTTCCCATGTCTTCTGGCGTTGTGTATCATTGGGACAACATCGCTAAACAGCAGCAATTCGAACAATGGTTATGTATGATTTAGTAAATATAACGTAAATAGAAAATAATTTCCTTTAGATGAACCAACGACTGCAACGTGGTTCAAGACATTGAAACCTTTCTCGCTCCGGAATTTTGAGGGTCCTCCTCAAAATTCTGCCCCAGTTTACTAGGCTAGCACTTCTGATGGTTACGCTGAACGACTAAAAAATCAACTTCGGAATTTTGAGGGTCCTCCTCAAAATTCTACCCCAGTTTACTGAGGTGGCATTCCTGACGATGAGTGGCTGAGAACTAACTTCGGAATTTTGAGGGTGCTCCTCAAAATTCTGCCCCAGTTCCAATAGCAGGGAGAAATGAAATTTTTATTAAATTGTGACTGAACCCATAGGGCTGCCTACGTATCCCCTCTTAAACGGGAATTAGGTCAGGCGTAGTTCAAATTACATCATAAAGAAATCGTAGGTGGTTATACATAGTATCATTTCACTGCATCTGAATTGATTGGCTTCAGCCAGACTTCTCCATCCATCTCTGCAAGAATAAGGGCTCCTTCGGTTAGAACCCGGTGAACCAGGTACGGGCCTTGCCAGTTGGGGGAAAATTTCCCCTTAGCTTCATCTTGATGTGGGAATATTTTCTTCAACACCAACTGCCCGGTGCAATCTTCCTTGGCTTAACTCTTTTGTTGAAGGCTTTGGATATTCTGTTCTGATACAACTGACCGTGGCAAACTGCATTCATCCTTTTCCCATCTATAAGGGCTAACCGCTCGTAGCGACCTTTTATCCATTCCGCGTCATCCAACTCTGCTTCTTGTATGATCCTCAAGCAGGGAATCTCTACCTCGGCGGGGATGTCCGCCTCTGTACCATAAACCAGCATGTATGGAGTTGCTCGGATCGATGTGCGAACTGTGGTGCGGTATCCCAGTAAGGCAAATGATAACTTCTCATGCCATTGTTTGTGACTTTTGACCATCTTCCTTAATATCTTCTTGATATTCTTGTTGGCTGCCTCTACAACTCCATTCATCTGAGGCCTGTAGGCTGTGGAGTTCCTCTGTTTGATCTTGAATGCCTCACACATTTCTTTCATTAATTCGCTGTTGAGATTGGAACCATTATCAGTGATGATTGATTCCAGAATTCCGAATCGGCAAACAATACGGTCACAGAGAAAATCTGCCATAACTTTCTTAGTCATTGCTCTGTATGACACTGCTTCAACCCATTTGGTAAAATAATCAATTGCCACCAGGATAAACCTGTGCCTGTTTGATGCGGCAGGCTCAATAGGTCCAATGACATCCATTCCCCAAGCGGCGAATGGCCACGGTGAGCTTGTTATAGTAAGCTCGTTTGGAGGCACCTTTATCA
This sequence comes from Nicotiana glauca, assembly GCA_026770625.1. Classification (NCBI taxonomy): domain Eukaryota; kingdom Viridiplantae; phylum Streptophyta; class Magnoliopsida; order Solanales; family Solanaceae; genus Nicotiana; species Nicotiana glauca. Next base: position 8,358 of record MU701011.1, on the reverse strand, counting down.
TGTCTGCATGTATCTAACAGCGATGGCATTTACGAACATACTGGATATAGTCTGTTTCCATAGTCATCAAAAAATACCCTGCTCGGAGTATCTTCTTTACTAAGACAAAACCATTCATGTACGGCCCGCAGGTCCCTGCGTGCACTTCGTCCAATAGTCTGGATGCTTCTTTTTCTTCGACACACCTTAGTAGACCCAGGTCGGGAGTCCTCCTGTACAGGATTCCCCCGTTATGAAAGAAGTTGTTGGATAATCTCCGAAGTGTGCGCTTCTGAGTGGCGTTGGCAAGTTCTGGATATTCTCCTATGGTCAAGTACTCTTTGATGTCATGGAACCACGGTTTTCTGTCTGCTTCTTCCTCAACGTGAGCACAATAAGCTGACTGATCATAAATCTTTACTGGGATGGGATCAATGAAATTCGTTTCTAGATGCTGGATCATGGATGATAAAGTAGCTAATGCGTCAGCGAACTCGTTCTGGACCCTGGGGACATGCTGAAATTCTGTCTTTGTGAATCTTTTCCTTAACTCCTGGATGTGATGTAAGTAGGGGAGTATCTTGGAGTTCTTGGTTGCCCACTCTTGTCGAACCTGATGTATGAGCAAGTTTGAATCCCCGATCACTAGCAACTCTTGAATTTTCATGTTAATGGACATCTTGAGCCCCAAGATGCAGGCTTCACATTCGGCCATATTATTTGTGCAAGGAAACCTGAGCTTGGCGGATACCAGGTAATGCTGGCCGGTTTCTGATACCAGGACTACCCCTATGCCAACTCCTTTGAAATTTGCGGCTCCATCGAAAAATAACCTCCAACCATCTTAGGATTCTGCAATATCTTCTCCTACAAAGGACACCTCTTCATCAGGAAAATACGTTTTCAGGGGTTCGTATTCTCCGCCAATAGGATTCTCGGCAAGGTGATCTGCTATGGCTTGACCCTTGACTGCTTTCTGAGTCACGTAAACAATGTTGAATTCACTTAGCAGGATCTTCCACTTGGCGAGCTTGCTAGTGGGCATGGGCTTCTGGAAGATATACTTCAGCGGATCCATCCTTGATATGAGATAAGTAGTGTAGGCACAGAAATAATGCCTCAATTTCTGAGCTACCCAAGTTAGAGCACAATAGGTGCGCTCCAATAGAGAATACCGGGCCTCGTACGGGGTGAACTTCTTACTGAGATAGTAGATAGCTTGCTCTTTTCTCCCCGTTTCATCATGTTGTCCCAGAACACAACCGAATGCTCCATCCAAAATCACAAGATACAGCAATAGCGGCCTTCCTGGCTCGGGCAGAACCAAGACTGGCAGCGTTGACAGGTATTCCTTGATTCTGTCAAAGGCTTTCTGACAATCATCAGTCCATTTGGTAGCAGTGTCTTTCTTCAACATTTTAAAGATGGGTTCACAAATGACGGTGGACTGAGCTATGAATCGGCTGATATAGTTGAGCCTCCCAAGAAAACTCATCACATCCTCCTTGGTCTTTGGCGGTGGCAATTCCTGAATGGCTTTGACCTTTGATGGGTCCAATTCTATTCCTCGACAACTCACGATGAAACCCAGTAGTTTTTTGGTAGGAACCCCGAATGCACACTTGGCGAGATTCAGTTTCAGATTGTACCTCCTCAGTCTGTTGAAGATATTTCTCAAATCTCCGATATGATCAGTAGCCTTCTTGTATTTGATGATGACGTCATCCACATATACCTCAATCTCCTTGTGTATCATGTCGTGAAAGATGGTAGTCACGACTCTCAAATAGGTTGCTCCAGCATTCTTCAATCCAAATAGAATCATTTTGTAACAATACATTCCCCGCGGCGTGATGAAAGCCATTTTCTCTGCATCTTCCTCATAAATCCCTATCTGATGATATCCGGAGAAACAATCAACAAAATACTGCAACTTATGCTTGACGCAGTTGTCGATGAGAATGTGTATGTTTGGCAAGGGGAAGTCATCTTTGGGACTGGCCCGGTTAAGATCCTGGTAGTCTACACAAACTCTAACTTTCCCATCCTTCTTTGGTACTGGCATGATGTTGGCTAACTATGTCGGATACTCTACTACCCTGAGAACCTTGGCTCTGACTTGCTGAGCTTCTGCTTTACCAGCAGACAGGTTGGATCTATTGGTAGTTTGTGCGCTACAATGGACGTGCTGAGACTAGTCATGTCATCATACGAAAAGGCTAATATGTACTCATATTCCCTAAAAACTCCGTATATTCTTTCTTTTCTGATGGTGACAGGTGAACACTGATGCTAGTTTCTTTGATATTTTCTGTATCTCCCAAATTTACGACCTCAGTTTTGTCCAAGTTAGATTTAAGTCTATTCTCAAAATTCTCAACCTCTCTGATGACCTCTTCTAGTATATCATCCTCTTCTGAGTCTATATCCGTTTGTTGCGTTGTTTTGTTCCAAGTCACAATCGTTGGTTTATCGTCAAAGTAAGTAATAGTAATGCTGTGTAAAAATAGAGTAAATGATAGAGAAAATAATAAGACCAAGATATATGATAAACTAAAATGCTTTGATTAAATTCATTAATTGTTTGGAACATTGGAGCTCTTTTCAAAATTAAAGACAATGCGGAAAGAAAATCAGCTAGTAAAAAAAAATAAAATGAGATGCATGGTGCTTTTGTTTAGCCTTTCGGGCCTTGACGGTTCTAATTGACCAATTACTGAGGTGGTCTCCTCAGTTCACAGCTTGTATGGAAGGGCCTTCCTCCCCTTCCTCCTCAAAAAGAACACAGCAGTCCATGTCATCATCTTCCTCTGCCAATGCTTCATCTTCCTCTGACCCATATATAGTATCTGCCGGTTGGAAGGTCTGCTCCAGGCTAGGTATCAGAAGCTCCAGTGGATAGAAGGGGATGCGCTATGGTGGTGACTAGTTCTGGAATTCCTCCCAAGCATAACCGTACCCTAAGCCGAATGTAGTACCATGCTTCTTTAGTTTGATGGGCTTAGTGATCCCTTGGAGGTTTTTGCTGAGTCCCTTTCCAGGCTCGTATCGACACCAATTCAGGATACTTTCAATCTTTTTATCCCACCATTTATCCTTATCTACAGCGTTGACCCTTTCAATGTGGTGGTATGTTTCTCCGCCTATTCTCTTTCTGCCTCCGATCATCGGGATGGTCTGGCGACTATATGGGGTTGCTACCATCGCATGAATAATCACCTCCTAATGATTCCATTCGAACTTCACTGCCTGATGCAGGGTCGATGCTACGACTCTAGCAGCGTGGATCCAGGGTTGTCCTAACAACAAATTGTAGGATGAAGGGACATCTATCACTTGAAAGTCGATGTCGAACCACGTTGGCCCCATTTTCAAGCATTGGATAATTTCTCCAATAGTAGACCTTTGGGACCCATCAAAGGCTTTGACATTGATGGCCCCGTCTTTGATCTCGTGTAGGCTCTTTCCCAAGGTTCTGAGAGTTATCAGCGGAAAAATGTTGAGGCTGGATCCTCCGTCGATCAAGACTCTAGTGATGAAATAATCCTCGCATTGCACGGTGATGTGCGGTGCCTTATTGTGGCTCAGTCCTTTCGGCGGCAACTCATCTTCGTGGAAGGTGATTTTATGGATCTCCAGCACTTGCCCTACTATATTTTCCATTTCACCTCCAGTTATGTTGCTGGGCATATAAGCTTCGCTCAGTATCTTCATCAAGGCATTCTTGTGTGCGTCAGAGCTCTGTAGAAGAGCTAGGATAGAGATCTGTGTTGGTGTTTTGTTCAATTGCTCCACAACCGATTATTCCTTATCTTGTATTTTCCTCCAAAAATCATCGGGCCCAGTTTCAATAGGCCGTCTAGAGGCTTGCTTACTGGACTCAGCTAAGTGTTCTGGGGTGTAAACCCTCCCTGTTCTGGTCATTCCCTGCGCAGCAATTGTTTCTCCCGTATTAGTCTTCCCTTTCCTCCTAGCTTCAGCCGTGTAATCCCATGGTATGGCATTTGAGTGGAACGGTGTTATGTCTGACATTTTCACAGGAATAGGTACCCTTGGTGGTAGCACAACAACTTCAAAGGGTGCATATGCTTTTGGAACTCCAAATTCAACCTCAATTGGCCCGACGCCTTAGCAGAAGGAGGCGCTTCAAATTTGAGGGGTGTAGACATGTTTACTTCATTGTCCCTGGAGGGCTGATTCTGCACAACAATTGGATTAAGTGTAACCACTGGTTTCTTTGGTTCATCCCCTTCAGCAATCAAACCTATCGACCCCTTGGGGTCCCAATCATCTTCGATCTCGATCATGTGAATGTCTCCACATTTGTGATCAGGCACAGGATTATTGCGAACATTAGGAGCAGGCTCTTTTGCTATGATGACCTTATTGTCGATCAGGGTTTGAATCTTGTCCTTCAATAAGCGGCACTCGTCAAGGGTGTGTCCCTTCATGCCGAAATGGTACGCACAAGTCTTATTATGGTTGACCCACTGGGAAGGATTCTCTGGAGTTGTGGCTGGGATAGGAGTGACGTAACCAGTAACTTTAAGTCTCTCGTACAGCTAGTCAATTGGTTCAGTGATGGCTGTGTATTGTCTAAGAGGTCTGCGGTCAAAATTTGGCCTAGGTCTAGGGAAATTTTGGCGGGTGGGAGGTGATTGGTAGTGAGAGGGTTGAGCATTATAAGCTTGGTAGACAGGTGCTTGTTGAGAGTATCTGGGTGAGGTGGGTTAATATGTGAGAGGTGGAGGATTTTGATAGGAGGGTGCAGGTGTTTGGTAATTCGGGATAGGCTGATATGTAAGTTGAGGTGATGGGTAAGTATGGTATTTTAGTGGTGATTTGGCTCCCGGTGCGACCATTACGGCACTCACATCTTTCTTCTTGGACGTGCCACTAGACTGTAAAGCCTTATTGGTGGCCTGTAATGCTTCAAGATTAGTAACCATACCATTCTTAATGACTTCTTCGATTCTTTCTCCCAGTTTGATGATATCGGAGAATTTTTGACCCTCGATCAACATCAACCTCTTTTAATATTGGGGATCCTGAGCTCGGATGAAGAATCTATTCATCTGTTCTTCTTCTAGGGCCGACCTGACCTTTACAGCCTCTGACCTCCAACGAGTACATACTCGCGAAATGTTTCGGTAGGTTTCTTCTTCAAATTCTGGATATAGAATACATCCGTTGCATTCTCTATATTGAATTAGAATCTATCCATGAAATCTGATGCCATGCCTACCCAGCTTGTCCATTTCTTGGGGTCATGGCTGATGTACCAGGATAAAGAATATCCTTTCAGACTCCTCATAAAGAGCTTCATACAGATCTTCTCATTCTTTTCGACTCCAACCAGCTTATCGCAATATGTCCTCAGGTGGGCTCTGGGATCTCCTGTTCCATCGAACATTTCGAACTTGGGAGGTTTTTACCCCTCCGAAAGTTCAACATCTGGCTGAATGCAGAGGTCTTCATAATTCAACCCCTCGATACCTTTGTTACCTTCCACGCCTTGAACCCGGCTGGTCAACTTCTTGAGTTCTGCTGCTAAGTTCCTGATAAGAGAGTCTTTGTCATCGGGCTTAGGTGAATTTAAGGTTGGTTGAGTGTAGTGAGGTACAGTATCCACGTAGGTAGGAGTGTTGTGGAGATGGTCATCTGTGGTGTTCAGTGGAGTGTTGTTTGGAGTGTGGCATGCGTTGCAGTGTTGGGTATGAGTGGATTGTTATAGGGTGTTTTGTGGAGGTACGGGATTTTTGGTGTTGACATCATGAGCGGTGAGAGAAAATAACAGGTTTTCCAGGTTCCGAACTTGATCTAGTTCTTCTCAGAACTTCATTAGCTTCTGCTCAAGTTGGGCACCAGTTTCCTTAGCAACCGGGGTACCCTGAGGAATCTCAATTCTTTCAATTTCCTTTCTGGCGCTTGGATATCCAATTCTACTTTTGTTCTTATTCCGGATAGGACTCGGAGGAGTAGGAGGTGGAGGGCCCTTGGATCTTGTGGAGTATGATGATGATGCCAGAATGCACGAACTAACCTTTGGGGAGGGGGAATAAAACAAAAAGTAAAAACAAAAAGGTAACAAGTTAGTACAGATTATGAGGAGAAAACATTGCGATATTTAAACACATAGTGCAAGAATATAAATCGTGTCCTAAATTGGGTGCCTCGTTGTGCCCGAGGTAGGCCTTGGGACAAATAGTTTTGGAGAACTAATAATGCTAAATACCTCATTTTATTGATAAAAATAAGATGAATCCAAAACGACGCTAAATAACAGAAGGTAAAATATCACTTGTAACGATCCGACTGGTCATTTTGCATTCTCGAACCCCGTTCCCTTCAATAATTCTTTCCGCATTTGCTTTAGCTGAATTATGACTTGCGGGGGCGGGTGGTTCGGAAGTTAGAAGAATTTTGGGCAAGAATAAGCCTATTCGCTTCATTTCATATCTTCAAAAAGGCCAAGTTTGACTTCGGTCAACATTTTGGGAAAACGGACCCAAAATCATGATCCGGAAATTTTTGAGGGTCCATGGAAAAATATGGGACCTGGGCGTGTGCCCAGAATCGAATTCCGAGGTCCCTAGCCCGAGTAATGGAATTTTTGGTAAAAAATGTTAAGTTAAGTTTCAAAGAATTAAATGAACTAAGAAATTATTGTTTTTATAGGTATCGGGGTCGGATTTTGATTCCGACACTTGGTACGAGTCCGAAATATCATATAAGACTTACCCGTAAAATTTGACATCAATCCGAGTAGTTTAAGGGCGTTTTGACCCGTTGGTAGGAAATTAAGAACTTGAAGTTCATTAGATTTGATTAATTGGTTTTGGGGTCCCATTCCGTGATTTAATAATGTTTTGGGTGTTCCGAAGGTTCGACTAGGTCCGCCTCGTGATTTCAGACTTGTCGGTATGTTCGGGCGGGGCTCGGGAGCCCCGAGCGTCAAATGGTCGAGGTTCGAGCGAAGCTAGAAATTGAAAAGAGGCAACATCTGCTGCTTCTGTCATAACCGCTTCTGCGGCTCTTGGACCGCAGAAGCGAGACCGCAGAAGCGGTCCTGTGATCGCGGAAGCGGAAGGGGCCAGGCCCAGGGGAAACCGCAGAAGCGGACCCCAAGACCGCAGAAGCGGTAGGCCCAAACCGCAGAAGCGGTTCTATTTCCGCTTATGCGGACTCGCAGAAGCGAGTTCTGGACCGCAGAAGCGGCCCAGTCTCCTTGGCCCATTTCCGCAAAAGCGGTCAGATGTCCGCTGAAGCGGAACCCGCAGAAGCGGGATTTCTTCCGCAGAAGCGGAAATCACAGAGGGTCAGTGCCTCATTTAATTCGAGCTTAAGCTCATTTCCCCCATATCTCTCTCAACTCTTGGGCGATTTTGGTGATTCAAAAGGGGAAGTTTCAGCATAACATTTTGAGGTAAGTAATCCCCACTCATTTTTAGTTCAAATACATAAACATAGGGTAGATTTAACATCAAGGATTGGGTAAAATCAAGGGATTTGAGCTAGACCTAGGGTTTAATGAGAATTTAAGTTTTTACACGAAAATTTGCCATGCAATGAACTAGAAATCATATATTTGTGATCCTTAGATGATAGAGAACAACTTCCCTCGAAAAATCTCGGAATCCGGGCACGTGGGCCCGGGGTCGGAATTTAGGAAACTAGTGCTAATGGCTAGGAAATTGTTTAAATAGCTAGAATTCGATCTTGTAAGCCTTTATTTACTAGTTCTTGCTTCGTTTGATTAGCTTGGGATTTTCCGGCTTCGAATTAAGGACTTGAGCTCGTTCTTGGAGATTGGGAGCGCACTTTGGAGCGAGGTGAGTCTCCTTTCTAACCTCGTAAGATGGAAATGTCCCCATAGGTATAATAAATAATCTAATTGCCTTATATGCGGGGGCTACATACGCACCAGGTGATGAGAGTCCGTGCGTAGCGTCTATGTGATAGACCGGGTAGTCTAGGGTCCTAAAGCATGTTATACGTGAAATCTCTGTGATCTTGTTGGCTGCTAAATTATTTATATCTTAACAGGTTGGACACTAAAATTTTAAAGGCATTTAATTTCACATAATCTGGGATTTATTGAAAGAGGATTGACTCGTACTTGGAAGATCATGTATTCTTTTTATGTGTACTTGCGTCGCATGTATGATTCGCGAGCAGGGTGATTGTGATTTACATTTTTACCGCGTCGCACATATGATTCGCGAGCGGGGTAATATATGCATCTATGGTTCGTGCTGCTCGACCCTCGGCAGTGCACATTTACTTTCTGTTGGAGCAGGCCGCCGTCCTCGGCATGTTTGTGCATGAATTATTTGTTGTTGTTAATTGTGGTATTAGTACTACTTGCTAATTTAAGAA
>MU701004.1:3095-16625 GCA_026770625.1 Nicotiana glauca | reverse complement strand
CATCTTCCTTCTCTATACACTGAGCATTCTTTATCAACAACAGCTCAAGACATCCTATTATTTCCTCACATATACAAAACACCATATAACCTTTATCAAAATTTTGCTTCACTCGTGCCATCCTCGGCTTATTTTCTACAACCAGGACTGATCCGCCAGCATAGCTCAAAACAGAAACAACATAGCACATAACCGTGCGATCAGCTAATCAACAGCAACATCCCAAACTTGGCTCGAAGTCATCTATCATGACACATTTAATAACCCATAATACTTTTACTCTAATGATGCCACAATATTATAGTGAGATTAAACTCAAATCATCTACTAGTTTATGAAAACACAGATCCTCGGATACTGAAATCCTCTACAAACCTCGCATTCATCCCCACATCAGCAGAGTCCACTCTCTGAAGCGATCCAAATTTTCAAATTACAACACGTACCTTTCAATTACACATGAGATCTTTTAACAATATACATAAGAATAGTACCCCTTAATAACACTCTGCGGGAGATAACCTACTTTCTTCGCCTCAATTTAGTATTTCAGCACACCTTCCACTGTCATACACATAACACAGTCATTCAGTCTTCCTGAGTCTGAACTCATACCGCCACATGTGATGCACCTACTTTCCAACTAGGAGATACGAAAACATTCTTCACGCACCCATATTCGGGCTACACATCAAACCACAATAGGAAACGAATCACTTAACAGTTCATCTATTATCCAGCAGACTTCTTCGTCACTACCAAGTCATATAATCACATCTCGCAGTACTAACATACTCATCACATGAATACCAAATCGCCATTCTGGCTAATAGCGACAATACCGAACATATAAGTTCAAAACACTTGCTCACGCGATCAGCACCTCAGTGCTCAAGCCATAGGCAAGATCCGGCCTCAAGTCCTCCAGACTAGCCCAACATCAAACTCACGGAGATTACATCTCGCCCCTTGATCGGGGAATCACAAGCCATCAAGGCACATACAATACTGAGCGCTCATGTACGCATACAGATGTGAGAAAGAAATTTCAAGAGTATATCTCAAGCTGAATCAAGTACGCACGATAAGAATTCCAAGAAAGTGAAGTTTTCCTAAAGGTTCTGCAGCCTCTCGAGGATAAATACAGACGTCTCCGTACCAATTTGCGAGACTCTACTAAACCTGCCCATGACTCGTGAGACCTAGTAACCCAGGCACTGATACCAACTTGTCACGACCCAATTTCCATACCCAGTCGTGATGGCGCCTCTCGTGAAGACAAGGCCAGCCAACTAACCCAGATCCTCTCAAATAGACCATTTTTTTATATATAAATGAATAGATAGTACGACTTAATGGCATTAAAAACTATTAATTATAACCCGACCGGGGTGTCACAAGTCACGAGCATCTAAAGAAGACTGAACACCACTACAGGGCCAATAGTATATATAAAATAAAAATTGGATTTCAAAAGATGAAGTCCGGTGCCGCGAACGCTGACGGTCACCTTGCTCTACTACAATAGTAATACCTTCAATCAGCTAATAACCCGCTACCGGATGAACAATACCTGCAACTGCACGCGAGGTGCAGGGAGTAAAGTGAGTACTCCAACTCAGTGAGTAATAAGAGTAAATAACAACTGAGCAGTAAGAAATCATGTAAAGCAACCAACATGTTGTATAGAAGCCGGGTACAATTTTCTAAGAAATATAATGAAATATGTAATATCTTTAGAAATGCCTTGGCTCAGTTCAAATCTCTTTTGAAAATGGTCTTTTCAATAATTACAAAAATGATTTCAAACAGTTAGTGCTGATAGGCAAATCCGCCCCTCGGGCATAAATACTACAGTATAACAGGTTAGAAGGCAAATAAGTATGCAAGATGAGCGCATAAAAGTTTGCCCCTCGGGCACAGCTCAAATCAGTACCAGCCCCTCGAGCTCAATATCAAATGCTCAGAATAGTATCAGCCCCTCGGGCACAGTGTCACATCACTTAGATCAGTATCAGCCCCTCAGGCTCAGTATCAGTCACACAGTACAACATCAGCCCCTCGGGCTCACTCTCAAATCACACGGGTACACGCGCTCACTGTGGGTGTGCAGACTCCGGAGGGGCTCCTACAGCCCAAGTGCTATCAATAAGGCCTGAAAGCCTGAACAATATCACTGCGAGGCCTGAAATCCTGCTCATAATACACTCGAGGCCTGAAAGCCTCCTCACCAATCACTTGAGGCCTGAAAGCCCCTCACCAATCACTCGAGGCCTGAAAGCCACCTCACATCACTCGAGGCCTGAAAGCCTCCTCACATCACTCGTCAGATCCTCAATCATGGCCCTCGGCCTCAATCAGTCCAAAATAATCATAAGCCCCTCGGGCATCAGTAAAACAAAAATTCTAAGCTCAAACAATAGTTTAAATATCAGTTAAAACTCAAGGTTGAGTAAAAATATAGTTGATTTCATGAAACAGTGTAATTCAAATGGACTGAGTTCAAATAATATTTCAAATAGTGAGGAAAACAGTGATGATAGCTCACAAGGAGTTCAAACAGTCGGCAATAAGCCCCAAGTATGGCAATAAGCCCAAGTCATAGTGAAAAATAACAAGTCATAGTGAAATACACTGTAAAATCAACAACTGGGATGGACCAAGTCACAATCCCCCAACGGTGCTCTACTCCACGCTCTCTATCCGGCGTGCAAGTCACCTCAATATAGCACTATGGGTGCAAATCCGGGGTGTCAAACCCTCAGGATATCATTTACAAGTATTACTCACCTCGAACCGGTGAAATTTCTAGCTCGCGACGCCTTTGCCCCTCAAATCAGCCTCCACGCGCGTCGTATCTAACAAAAATCAGAGCGAATACATCACAATATGCTAAGGGAACAATACTCTATCGAAAACAATCAAAATATAGCAAAATCTCGAAACAAGCAAGACCCGAGCCCCGGGCCCGCTTCTCTAAAAATTACAAAACTCACATTACCGGATTCCTTGTCTCGCACGAGTCCATAATACCAAGAACTCATAAATCTGAGCTCAAATGACCTATCAAATCCCAATTTAAAAATATCAAAAACTCAAGCCCTAGCTTTACCGTTTTTAATGACATGTTAATTCTACCATAAACTTGAATAATTATGCCAAGGAACTTACCTCCATTAGATTCTCAGTCAAAACCCTCGAAAATTCTAGCCCAAAGCTCCCAAAATCGCTCAGCAATGGAGGTAAAATGACATAAGCTCGCGGATGAAATAATGATATAAAACCCTTCTGCCATCAGCGATTTTTCGCTTCTGCGGTCCCGTTTCCGCTTATGCGGGACCGCTTCTGCGGCCAAAACTCCGCTTATGCGGTTTTCATTAAAGTTCACAAATTCCCAATTTTGCGTCCAAAAATCCGCTTATGCGGATCACCCATTACCGCTTCTGCGGTTGAAAGTCCGCTCCTGCGGACTCGCTTTTACGGACACTGTTCCGCTTTTGCGGAAACTCCTCACCAGGTCAAGAACCGCTTCTGCGGAACCGCTTCTGCGGCCCATTTCCGCAGAAGCGAAAATACCATATGACAGCAATACAGAGCTGAAGCAAACTTCAAAAACTCTCATTTAAACACCCGATCTTACCCCGAGGCCCCCGGAACCTCAACCAAAAACACCAACATGCTCTATTACCTTATTCAAACTTGCTCGAACCATCAAAACACTATCATGAACATAAAAATCCTCAAATTTCATCAAATCAAAGCCTAAGTTTCTTAAAAACTTCCGAATTGCACATTCGATCAAAAATCTGACCAAACGATTTCCGAATGACCTGAAAATTTGCACACATATCCAAAATCACCCAACGAAGCTACAGCAACTCTCGAAATTCCATTCCGTCCCTCAGATCAAAATCTCACCCATCAACCGAAATTCGCCAAAATACTAACTTCGCCAATTCAAGCCTAATTCTACACCGGACCTCCAAAATCACTTCCGATCACGCTCCTAAGTCACAAATCACCTCCCGAAGCTAATCAAAATTCCGGAAATCACATCCGAGCCCTCCAACTCATAAGTCAACGTCCGGTTGACTTTTCCAACTTAAGCTTTCCTTAAAGAGACTAAGTGTCTCATTTCTCATCAAAATCAATCCAAATCAACTCTAACACACCACATACCGATAACGAAACATGCAGAAGCATGAAATGGGGGAAATGGAGCAATAACACATGAGACGACGGGTCGGGTCGTCATAGTACTAATACCATAACGGCGCTTGATGAGTGTCCACGCTCTTCCTAAAATCACCCTTTAAATTCGAAAAGGCTTATTTGCGGTAAACCTAGTCGATCAGCGGTGCAGTCGACGATTCTGTGCCTTTCCGTCTCAAGTTGTCCGCTTGAGGGTACCAGTCTAGACTTCTATATAAACTTTACTCGAATAATAATTGTACATGCATCATGGTCAAACCTAGTCGGGGTTTATATGATGTCTGCATAATAACTCTCTAAGAAATCCTTGTCCAAAGTCCACTAGGATTTCCATAATCCTAATGGATGCAACCACGGTATGTGCATTATTTGGAGAGATAAATGCCGACATGCTAATCGTTAATGTGTAAGTAGTCAAATCCAAAGGGGGCAATGGTCTAACTCTATTTATTTTGCAGAAAATGAGGTACGAAGTCCCCAATTCGGCATGGTCCGAAGTATACCACCGTTGTTGTTAGACTGGTGGGAAAATCTTTTGCCAAACAACAAAAATCACGTGAAAAGGGTTCTTGGAAATTTACCTTCCTTATTGGACATCCAACCAAACAACATGCTGATCAAAGTTGCTACTATGTTCTGGGATGGAGAAAGAGCTGTATTTCGTTTTGGTAACATAGAAATGACTCATCTCTTGGAGGAAATCAGAGGATTCATTGGATTACCATGGGATAGTCCAGGTTTACTAGTACCAGAAAATCGCAATACTAGGGGGTTTCTGAAGATGATGGGTCTAAAAAAGAATAAAGACTTTGAGTGCCTGAAGAAGTCCTACATAACTTTTGACTTCCTCTATGAACAATATGGACACAACAAATCTTATCGTATCTTTCATGATGAATTCTCCATCACTTCCCTGGGTTGGACTCATCACAGGGTTTTTGTATTCATCATCTGCTTTCTAGGTATGATAGTGTTCCCAAGCCAATGAGATAGAATTCACACCAGGTTGGCCATGGTAACCAAAACTTTAATAGAGGGAATTGAGGGACAAACCTATACTATTGTCCCGATGATTGTAGCAGACATATACGGGTCTCTGGATCACTGCAAGAAAGTGTTCAAACACTTTGAGGGTTGTAACTTACTACTACATATTTGGTTGTTAGAACATCTCTAGAGGGGTCAATATCGCCAAGAGTTTCCATGTAGACCATGGAACGATCACATAGCTTTCCACCATCCTAAAAGAATGACCTTTATTCCAGACAAATTTGCATAGCCAGATAATGCTACGGAATGGGCACATTTTTTTAGCAATCTGACTGAGGACCAGGTTCACTGGATGTCCGAGTGGCTCCCTACCGATGCATTCATCATCAAATCTAGGGATGTTCCACACTTGGTGTTGATTGGGTTAAGGGGAATACATCCCTACGTTCCTATCAGGATCATGAGACAAGCTGGTAAAAAACAAGTCATACCACGAGTCTCCAAAATGAGCCATTACACATCCGATTTTCAGGGTGACTCCATTCCATACAAATGTGAGGCCCAACACATGTGGCACTTGAAGATTATCGTGGAAAAGGATACCATCGAGCCGTATCAATATCACGCCGGTCAAGTGTACTTCTACCCATCATGGTTAGAAGATAACATAGCAAGAATATTCGAGCCAAGGGTTGGTCATGGAAATAGGGTCATAGATAAAGTTGTTGAAGCACAAGTGAAGTATGAGAGGTTATGCAAGAGGGTCCTTGAATACGAATCTAAGCATCTGGTGCAACACAAGTTCGACATAGAATCAATTAACAAATGGAAAGAAATGGCTGCAAGGTCGGTAGAAAGGTTGGAGTACTTGGAGTAGGGTCTAATTGAATTGGAAGGAAAGATGAGGAAAATGGTCGCAGACTATCAGAATGCAGAAGGCAACGAGGGAGAACATCTAGCAATGGAATACCTGCTGCTGGACATGCACAACCTGGGGAATCCGATTGATGGAGCCAAGAAGGCCAAATATAGAGAAAGTCCCTACGGGACCTAGTAGATTAGGTTTATTTGTTGGGAGTCATTTTGGAATTCGAATGTAATAAGGCAGATGCCATTAGTAACTCATTTATTTATCATCGTTTTTAGGTTCTTCTTATTTACATTAATGAAATGAGGCATTTATCAGCATTAAATCTCTCTAAATCTACTTGTCGCTAGGCCCACCTCAGGCACAACGAGGTTCCCCAAATTAGGACTCAAATTTACATTCCTGCAACACGTGTTTAAATCATGCAAATGCTTTTTAAAATACTTACTGACTTGTCTACCTTTTGTTTTTCTTTATTTTGATTATCCCCATCCCCTAAGGTTAGTTTGCACATACTGGCATCGTCAGCATATCACACCTGATCCAAAGGTCCTCCTCCTCCTCCAAGTAATCTGAAAAGCAAAGGAAAAGCTAAGATGGATGATACGAGTGGTATCAGAAAAGAAAATGCCGAGAATATCGAAACATCAGACGGTCGAAGTACTCCAGCCCAAAATGATTTGGTCCTACGATTGGAATATAAAATACTAGAGTTGCAAGGAGAACTTTAGCATGCCCGCAACTTGGCAAACTTCTCCCTCACCCTAAAAGTCCCAGGCAATAACCATCAAAACCCAGCACCTCATCAAAACACACCAAACCAACGTCCACAAAATCCTCTCGCACCCCATCCATACGCAACTCCTCCCCAAAATCCTAATCCTCCACAGATACCCACTCCCCCGCATCATCAACATCTTCCCACTCAATACCCACAAACCACTTACCATACTTCTCAGAATACCCCACAACCTCCCTGATCCGCAAAACTAAACTAATGATCACCACTACACTCCAACCCCCGACACCACCAAAATAATACAATATACGTGGAAACCTTACCTCACTCTACTCAACCAATCCCATACACTCCAGAATTTACCGAAAAGGACCTGCTCATTAAGAACATGGCAGAGAAGCTCACAGGCCGAGTCCAGGGTATTGAAGGAGGCAAAGGAATTGAAGGCCTGAATTATGAGGATCTGTGCATTCAGCCAGTCGTGAAATAGCCGGAGGGTTACAAATCTCCTAAGTTCGAGATGTTTTACGGAATAGGTGACTTGAAGGTGCATTTGAGAACATACTGTGATAAGCTCGAGGGAGTTGGAAAAGATGAAAGGATTCACATAAAGATTTTCATGAGGAGTCTCACTAGAGATGCCCTATCTTGGTATATCAGTCAGTATCCCAAGAAATGCGTTAATTGGGCAAGCATGGCATTAGACTTCATGGATCGATTCATGTTTAACATAGAGAATGCGCCGGATGTCTTCTACATACAGAATATAAAGAAGAAACCAATAGAAAATTTTCGCGAGTATGCTACTCAATGGAGGTCAAAAGCTGCAAAAGTCAGGCCGGCACTAGAGGAAGAGCATATGAACAAATTCTTTGTCAGGGCCTAGGATCCCCAATACTATGAAAAGTTAATGGTAATCAAAAATCACAAGTTCTCCGACATCATCAAACTCGGAGAAAGGATTAAAGAAGGAATCAAGAGTGGGATGGTGAACAAATTTTGAGGCATTGCAGGCTACGAACAAAGCGTTACAGTCAGGGGGTATATCGAAGAACAAAGAAGTAGGGGCAGTAATGGTGGCCCAAGGCCCAAAATCTCCACTCACATACCAAAAATCTCCACCCACAAACTAACCTTCAACTCCTAGATATTCTCAACCCGCTACCGCCTATCACACTTATAATACCCAGCCAGCCTATTACCATTCACCTCCAACCTGTCAAAACTATCCAAAACCCAAACCCAATTTTGATCGTAGGCCGCCCAGATAATATACCCTTATTGCTGAACCTATTGACCAAATTTATGAAAGATTGATGGTTGTCGGATATGTTACCCCTATTCCTGATGTTTCCATGGAAAACTCTTCCTAGTGGGTCAACCAAAACAAAACATGTACATACTATTCTGGCATGAAAGGGCATACTATCGATGAATGCCGCACTCTAAAAAAACAAGATTCAGACCCTGATTGATACCAATGTAATACAAGCAAAGGAAGTCACACCAAATGTTTGAAACAATCCCCTCCCAGATCATAGAGGTGAAGGAGTAAATGTGATATAAACTGATAAAGAATGGGATCCTGAGGGGTTGATGGGCTTATTCGGGAAAGTGATGACCCTAAACCTGTAGTCACGCTCACACCTATTATGGTACAGATACAGCCATCAGTCGAAGTAGAAGTAGCCGAATCAGTCCCGTTTGAAGTTGAAGTAACAACACCTGCGACTACGCCGGCTCCATTTGAAGTAGAAATACCCACACCCTTCACTGTGATAGTAGCACCCACACCTCCTTTCAAGTCCAACGCCATACCCAGGGATTATATTTCTGAAGCTAGGAGAAAGGAAACAGCAAAGATGGAAGAATCTGGTACTGCATAGGGGATGACCAGAATTGGAAGGATCTATGTATCCAAAAATTTGTGAGTACCAAGCAAGGAAGCTGCTACCAAGAAACCCATTATCGAAACTGTTGCAGATGATCTCTGGAGAAAAGTATAGGCAAGAGAATACTTTTTCGTTGATCATCTGAACAAGACTCCCGCCCAAATATCCATCCTGTCACTGCTACAAATTCTAATGCGCATAGGAACGCTCTGATGAAGGTATTGAATGAAGCTTATATGCCTAACAACATCACCAGTGGAGAGATGGCCAACATAGTAGGGCAGGTACTGGAGTGCCACAAGATCACCTTTCATGAGGATGAACTACCACCTGAAGGATTAAGTCACAACAGAGCACTACACATCACAGTACAGTTCGAGGACAAATACATCGCCATAGTCTTAATAGATGGGGGTTCAAGCCTCAACATTTGTTCACTGACTACTTTGAAAGGGTTGGGCAAATATTTCCATGAGATACGAGCAAGGAGTATGAATGTGAAAGCATTTGACGGGTCACAAAGGGCCACAATTGGGGAAATTAACCTTTGTCTGCAGATGGGCCCGACTTGGTTCGCTGTTGAGTTCCAAGTATTAGACATATCTGCCACATACACTCTTCTATTGAGACGCCCTTGGATACATGTCATTGGGGATGTGGCTTCCACGCTATACCAAGCCGTAAAATTCGAATGGAACCATCAGGAGGTAATCATTCATGGAGATGGAAGTAACCCCATTTACACCAGTCAAACTGTCCTGGTAGTCGAAAATAGAAGAAAGCTGGGTAGAGAAAGTTATCACCGCATTGAGCGTGTCAACGCTATTGAGAAAGATAAGTGGTGGAGTAGCAAAATAGAAAGCATACTGGCATGGTCTGGGTATGAACCCGACAAAGGGGTTGGGAAGAAACTCTAGGGCATTACCAAACCGATACAGTTGAAACGTCATGGCACAACTTTTGGGCTTGGATATCCATACACCTGGCAAGAATATAATAATTGGCCGCCGCCATGAGGTGGTCCTATTACCATCTCGAGCAGCCAGTGCCGCATCTGATTTAGACTTTCCACAAGGCTGACAAAATATCGGGATCTACAGAGGAGGAAGCTTTAGATGGGCTAAGGAGCCTATTTTTAGAAGACGGGGAGATGGATTGCAATGTGATAGTTGAGGAGGAGGAGGAGGAAGAAGGCCTTACCATTCAGACCGTGGAGAAGGGAGTTGTTCTCAAGAATTAGATTGTCGTACCATCCCGGGCACGTCGAGTTCCTAGATAGCTTGGAAATTAGCCTGACTTGTTTTAATAACCATTTTAGGTATTTAATATCCCAGTATTTTGTTTTAAAGACACATTTTATTTCGAAATAATTGCTCGAGTCATCAAGGCGGTACTTGTTTTGGATGTTTCCAAAATTTAATGAATGCATTGCTATTTAGTATTTATTATTATCTTTTATATTTTTTTCTACAGTATTATTATTAATTTTCCTTATGAACTGATGACTGGACATGTAATAAGACAATGCAATATAAGGATAGTGACTTAAAAGAAGAGGATTACATACCTGAGGAAGTTATCAGAGAAGTTGAGAATTTTGAGAACAAACCTAAGTCCAACTTGGATGAAACCGATGCAATCAATTTGGGAGATTCTGAAACCATCATAGAGACTCGCATAAGGATTCACCTATCACCGTCAAAAAAGGAAGAATACACTCATTTTCTGAAAGAATATGAGGATATTTTTGTGTGGTCATATGATGACATGACTGGCATGAGCACATCCATAGTGGCTCATAAGTTTCCTACCAATCCAATGTGTCGGCCGGTAAAGAAGAAACTCAAAAAATTCAAACCATACATGAGCATAAAAATCAAGGAAGAAGTCACCAAGCAGATCAAAGACAAAGTCCTCAGGGTAGTTGAGTACCCAACCTGGTTAGCCAACATCGTACCAGTTCTGAAGAAAGATGGGAAAGTAAGGGTGTATGTTGACTATCGGAATTTTAACAGCGCAAGTCTCAAGGATAATTTTTCACTGCCAAATATACACATTTTGATCGACAATTGCACCGCGCATGAACTGCAATCCTTTGTAGATTGCTTCGCAGGTTATCATTAGATTTGGATGGATGAAGGAGACGCAGAGAAAATAGCCTTCATTACACTGTGGGGAGTGTACTACTACAAAATGATGCGATTTGGTCTAAACAACACTGCGGCCACCTAATTGATAGCCATGACGACCATATTCCATGATATGATACATAAAGAAATAGAGGTGTATGTTGATGACGTCATCATCAAATCCAAGAGGGCCACAGAACACATAGCGGACTTAAGGAAGTTCTTTGACAAGCTATGGAGGTGCAATTTCAAACAGAACCCCGCAAAACGTGCATTCGGGGTTCCTGCATAAAAATTATTGGGATTCATCGTTAGCCACCGAGGAATCGAGTAGGACCCGTCAAAAGTTAAAGCTTTCCAAGATTTACCACCACCAAGGAGCAAAAAGGACGTGATCAGCTTCCTGGGCCGCCTCGACTACATCAGCCGCTTCATAGCATAGTCCACGATAATACGTGAACCTATCTTCAAAATGTTGAGGAAGGATGCTGCAACCAGTTGGACTGAAGATTATCAAAAGGCTTTTGACAAAATTAAGGAATACCTGTCCACGCCACCAGTCCTAGTCCCGCCAGAACCTAGAAGACCTTTGCTACTCAATTTGTCTGTACTAGATGGGGCTTTCGGCTGTGTTTTGGGACAACATGACGAGACATGAAGAAAGGAGCAAGCCATATATTACTTGAGTAAGAAGTTCACACCTTACGAAGCACGTTATTCTCTTCTAGAATGCACTTGTTGTGCTCTGACATGGACAGCTCAGAAATTGAGGCATTACTTTTGTATCTATACCACATACCTCATATCAAGAATGGATCCTCTGAAGTACATCTTTCAGAAGCCCATGCCTATCGTGAAGTTAGCTAAATGGTAGATATTGTTAAGTGAGTTCAATATCATCTATGTAACTTAGAAGGTAGTCAACGAACAAGCATTAGCAGACCATTTTACTGAAAATCCTGTGGGAGGGGAATACGAACCACTAAAAATTATTTAGAGCTTATAAGGATTATGCTATATCAAATAAGTAGTGAGTAAATTCGTGAAGGTGAAAGGGGAAGCAAGTCAAAGAAAATGAATTTTCGTCCAAGTTTTGCATGTTAGGATAAAATTCGGGCCAAGCGTTAATACCCGACATTTATGGACTAATACCATACAAATTACCATATGACCACAATAGTATGATGTATAAAATATATTTAAAAAATGAACAATATTTTAAGTAATTTGAGATAATTTTAAATTATATGGGTAGTTGGTTAATTATCGGATAACGGGATATTACCTAATTACCTAATAAATGGATAAAGATTAGAAAAACCCACCCCACCCATGTGGCAGCAAGCCACAAACAAATTAATGACTCATGGTCACATTAGATTAGGTGGCAACATGATATAATAATATCATGACACCTTATATAAGAATTTGAACAAAAGACCACGATTCCCATTCTAACATTTTCAAAAAACAAAATCTGACGGAAAGCTTGCAAGGTCGGTATGTGACATCTTGCAAAATTCATTCCAATTTCCTACAAGCCCCCACAAAAACAGTAAGCAACATAATTGCTACAAAAATTACTACAACATTAACCGTGAATTGATAGTTGAGAAGCCATAGAACGTTAGCCATTCTTAAGGCTTTCAACAAAAACGAGAATTGTTAGCGACTTAAAATTTTGCGGTTCTAAAGGAATAAGGTGCAACATGTTTCAAGAGTATAATACGAATTTTTTTATTTCAAGTATGTTAAGGCTATCTCTTCTTTCTTTTGGCATGAACCATATGGTACAAATGAAATGAGCAAAATATGCAACTTTCATAAATGACTCTATTCATAAAAATACTAGGGGTGTCTATATTCTTGATTTCCCATGTGAATTATTATTATATCTTCTTTTTATGGGTGTAAGAAAAATACGTATTTGATAAAGTTTATCCGAAAGACATATTAATTTTTATGGCACTCCGAGAAAATCTTATTAAAGTATTTCTTATGCATTTATTGCATTTATACATGTACATTGACTCATTACCAAATATCGTTATATATGCATATTTATATGTGTATATATGTATATGGGATATGGGAAAAGGTTACGGCGTTATATATGCACCACCACCTGATCAGGCTGTATACGTTGATGATTTTGCCCATAATGGCCGAGATGATATGATGGGATGCCCTTAGAGGCTTGATGATATTATGAACCCAGGTACTTATGCACGACATTGTCACACCTCTTTTTTACGGCTTACCACACCCCGTGAAAGGTATAATAAAAGAGTTTTTCCAATTAAAAGACGGTCGTAACGGGATTAGTTATTTAGAAATTTCAGAGTCGCCACTTGAGAATATAATGGTGTCTCAAGTCACCGAATTAATCCCGAACCGAGGAAAGTTTGACTCTGTTACATTTTGCGAACCAGAAATACAGGTAAGGAATTCTGTTAATCCGGGAGAAGGTGTTAGGTACTCCCGAATTCCGTGGTTCTAACACGGTCGCTCAACTGTTGTATTTTAATTTTATTTGATTTTGTTACATGCTAACTTATGTGCTTTTATTTATAAACTTTTTATTATTATTTATTTGAAAAGACTTGCGACATCGTGAAAGCACGTTTTCGACCACGTTGCCATCAAGGCACCCGTTTTCGTTAACGCACTTCGACTTTGTCGAGATTTGGATTTGGGTTG
>MU701001.1:88359-112736 GCA_026770625.1 Nicotiana glauca | reverse complement strand
GCACTGTTTTTTTTTTTAAAAGATATTAAATAAATTGGTTTTGAGCTTTACGCTCGGGTTGAGAGAGAATGGTCGTGCTTGCCTAGCAGTTGTGTTGGGCGCCATCACGACCGGGATTTGGGGTCGTGACAGCTCCTCATAAAGAGCTTCATCTGAATCTATTCATCTTTTCCAACCCCGACAAGTTTGTCACGGTAGGTCCTTAGGTGAACCCTAGGATCACCTGTGCTATCGAACATTTCAAACTTGGGAGGTTTGTACCCGTCTAGAAATTCCACATCGAGTTGTATGCACAGATCTTCGTAGTTCAAACCTTTTATTCCTCTACCACCTTCAACACCTTGAACTCGGCTTGTTAACTTCTTGAGCTCTTTAACCATGTTATTAATGAACAGGTCCTTTTTGGAAGGTTCCGGTGCATAGGAGATTGGTTGGGTAGAATGTGGTATAGTTTCCATGTATATGGGGTTTCTCTAATGGGTGCCAGGAACTTGGGTATAGTGGTGGTCATTGGTGGAGTTTTGTGGATCGGGAACAAGTGTTGGTGTATTTTAGGAAGTGTGGTAATTGGTGGTTGGGGGGTACTAAATTGGTTGATGATGTTGTTGTGGTAGAGTTGGTACTGGCAGCAGATTGATGTTTTGGGGTGGAGTTGCGTATTGATTTGGTGCGGTAGGATTTTGTGGCTGTTGGTTTTGCGTGTTTTGAGGAGGTGTTGGGTTCTTTATGTTCTGTTGGTGGATATCAGGTACATTGAGGGTGAGTGACAAATTTGCCAAATTGCAGACCTGCTCAAGTTCTCCTTGCAGTTCTAGTATCTTTTGTTCCAGTCTTAAAACCAGGTCATTCAAGGCCGGAGTACTGCGGCCGTCGGAAGTCTCTGCATTCTCAACGTTTTCCTTTTTTATTCCTCTTAATTCATCCATCTTTGATTTTTCTCTGCCTTTTGCGTTGCTTGGAGGAGGAGGAGGTGGAGGGCCTTTAGATCTTGTATGATATGCTGATGAGGCCAGTATGGATGAACCAACCTAAGGGGATGGGAATAATAATAAAAATAAGCAAAAACAAAAGGTGACAAGTTAGTAAGGATTCCGAAATGTTTGCAGTATTTAAACACATATTGTGAAATGTAAACTCGTATCCTAATTTGGGAGCCTCGTTGTACCCAAGGTAGGCCTAGCGACAAATAATTTTGGAGAACTTCAAATGGCAATAAATGCTTCATTTCATAATATAAAATAGTTGAATCCCAAAATGACACTAAAATAAACTAGTTCACTACTAGCACTTGGCCTTATTACATTTGGAAAGTGAGTAAACCTAATCTATTTGGTCTCAGAAGGACCTTACTTAGGTTGAATGTTCTCGTTGATCAAATCCTCCAGCTCGTGTAGGCTCATTGGTAAGAATGCCTTTGCCAACTGTCCTTCTATGTTTCCCTCAGCGTTCTGGCAGTCGGTGACTCTTTTCCTCACTTTTCCTTCCAATTCCAGCAGACTGTATTCCAGATATTCCAGCTTTTTGCTGGATTTGATGTCCCTCTCTTTCCATTCATTGATTTGGTCATTTGATGGAAGATTCCTCCACTAGTTTAGCAAGAGTGAGGGTGTGCTAACCATACCGAAGTTGGGGACCTCGTGCCTCATTTTCTACAAAACAAAAGGGCTATACCTTACCCCCACCGGATTTCGACCATTTATACATTTATGATCAGCATATCGACATTTAGTTCTCAAAATTAATGCACAAAACATGGTTGCGCCCGTTGGGATTATGGAAAACTCGATGGACTTTGGATAAGGCTTATCTTAAAGGATCATTATTTGGACAACACAACTGATCCAACTAGGTTTGACCATGATGCATGCATAATTTAAACAGAGTAAGATTTCTAACAATTTAAACAGAGTAAGGTTTCTATGGGAATTTAGACTGATACCCTCATTGAGGGAGAAGTCACGGAACCGTCGACTGCACCACTTATCGACTGATTTTACCGTAAATAAGCCTTTCCGAATTTAGAGGTAGTAAATAGAAAGAGCACAACCACTCATTAAAGCGTTGCAATAGGATTTGAGATGCACGAGTGGAATATGATACGATACATGATTTATGCAGCAATTAATAACATGTAGTCAAGTATTTTCACGTAGTAAAAAAATAAATATAGTATTTAAATAATTAAAAGATGGTTACAGGAAAAGGAAATAAGGAGACAAATTAGTTTCGGGGAAATAAAGAAATCATAAGTGCTTGAAAAAATAGACAGTTAAATTACAATAAGGGAACATGGTATGGGATAAGCATGCTTAGACCAATTTGTAAAAGACAAGTTCATTATGGTAAGAGCCTAAAAATATCCCCAGCAGAGTCGTCATGCTATCGCGCCCCCTTTTTCCCTCCCTTTTTGACGGGGAGAGGTCCGGGTTTCGACATTCACGGGGTGCAATGACTTATTTCCTTTTGGGAATTAGGTATTTGAAGAGTCGCCACCTAATGGATTATGGTGCATTAGGGAATCTAGAGCGATTAACTCTTGGGTTGGTTTGCATTATTATAGATTAGGGTAAAGGCTCGAAGTAACCTCGAGGGGAAGGTGTTAGTCACCCCTCTTGATCCACAACTGTGGGTCCCGGCCGAACTTATATTCACAAATTAGTCCATATAAATGGTTGAACCAAATAAGTTGCAAGTAAAGCATGTTGGGTAACTCAAGTAGTAAGATAAAGGTTTGAACAAAGGTTTAAATAAAGAAAGGATTCTGTAAGGAGGGGTCCTAGGTTGGTTATCCAATAGGATCACCCCATGAAATGTCCGGTAAACACTCCTCAATGAGGGGATACACGTGGAATTAGTGCGTAGTCATCATATCTCATGTCTACCCTTCCCATCCCCTTATTGGTCATGCAAAGTGAGTCTTTGGTCAATGATTCCTATTGCGTTATGCTACCCGTCCCTTCTAAATGGTCCTGGATGGAGTTAGGACCTCTACCTATAAGTGGTTCTAGACGTACCCCTAAGGTTTTAAAAGGCAAAAATTCTAAGGTGACATTCAAAAGCATTTAGGACTTTCACATATAATGGGAGCAATTAAGAGGCTCAGAGTTCCTCCTAAAAAAAACACATAAGCAGCACGACTCAGGCACAGTTAAGGTCTTTTATTAATCAATGTCCTAAAACAGGATATCTAAGTCAATATGCAGAAACAGACAAACCCTTTTTAGACTCAGAAGTTACACCCTAGTAGTTGCCTAGGGACTCTTTTTAAAAGCCTGTTAGGATCAAAAAACATCGAGCGATAGAGACAATTTCAGAGAATGCAGTTTTGAAAATGCCCTAAAGACTTGTCTATATGCAAAATACTGATTTCTCTATTAATACGGAAATAAAACAGGTTTTGAAATAAACATCCTTTAATACCTATAGGCATGATATCTAACGAGATTGAGGAAGTTTGAAAGAACTTGTTTCAGGAAATGCTTAATACTTTATAAAACCAATTCAGAAATGAACTAGGCGTGACAAAGTAGATTTATTAGACTAAATTTATTTATTAGACTAAATTAACCAACAAAATTGCGAGTAGAGCTTCCTATATGCATGATATCTAAGCGTAACACTGATTTTAACGATTTGCAGTTATGGAAACATACATAAATACTTGTTATAACTGAATCTAAATTAGGTCCTATATGCATGGCATCTATTATTAAACTAATTTTAAGACATGATTGTTTGGAACCTATAAGAATGGTTTCTAAACATGATAGAATGTAAAACCTTATAGACATGGTTTATACTTGATGAGAAAACAAACTTAAAAGTGAAATCCTATGGACATGATTTTTATTAGGCAAAGCAATCAGATTAAAGAGTAAAATCGTATGAGCATGTTGTCTATTCAGAGCAAACAAACTTTAAAAGTAAAGTCCCAGGAGCAGGATTTCTACCCGTATTACCCCATAAAGTATGCATCTACCCACCTTTTTTTACTAAATACCCCAATATATGTTTACAAAATATTACAGGCCAATGAATGAATTACCTAAACAGAAATAGAAAATCAAGAAGTTATTCTATAGGGAGCCTTCAATTAGGCCCAGATTTCCCAAAGCCTCCAATGGCCTCATGTGCCTCAGTTCCATAGACAAATCAGAGTATAGGTGCATCAAAGTTCCCTAAGGATCTCAGGGATCTCGGGCAGTGCTTAAACCTAGACTTAGTAACCAAAGTTGAACAAGTGCAGTGTGGAAAGGCCAGCCTCAGTATGCCATAATTCAGAGGGTTCTTAAAAGGATCCCAAGGCAGTACACATACTAGAGGGGGAAGAACTTATTGACTAAGAGTAAAGTTAGAAGTGATGGACACAAGTTGAAAAGTTTTTAGTAAGAAACTGTATTTAATAAAAAGTCTTTTTTTTCTTTTGAAAATAATGTAGTAGAACAACGGAGACTTATTTGAAGAGATGAACAGAAGTCAAAACGCCTTAGGATAGGTTTATACATATCTAGTTCATAGAACCAAGTAAATCCAGCAATCACACCCAGGGGTCAAGGGGTTTGGGTTACATAGAACATTTAACTGCAAACACATAACCCAGCAAAGGTCTAAGACTGGTTTGGACATGCTCAGAAATAGCTGACACTGGCATAGTCATATAACCAGACATGAAGAACACAACCATATAGAGGGGTGATAGGGATTTGGGAATTCATGGGACATAGGATGGTAAGTACACAACAAATAATAGATAGGACATGCTTAGAAAAACACATAAAGAGGAATATACTGATCTAAAGGAAGGTAAAGACATAATAACCTGCTGATAACATAACTCTTAACTACAAATTTCACAATAAAATCATAAATAAAAGCAAACTATAAACAAGAGGAACTGCAATAATAAGTGAATCATGTTGTTGTTAGAACTTTAAATTGAAACTAGGACATACCAGTGAAGAGGAGAGTAAGCAGAATGAAAGAACAAGAGAGCACAAATGGTTAGCCTTGGCTTGCAGCCGGCTAACTTAGAACAGTAGCAAATAGCACAAGAGAGATCAGAGATTTTTTTAGTATGAGAGGTAGTTTTGAACCCAAGTGTTCGTGTGTTGTGCTAATGAAATACTAGAGTATTTATAGATTGAAAACAGGTAGCAAATAAGGTATGAATCATAGTAGCATGGTAATTAAGGAACTCAGAATCAGTCAGTCAAAAAATCAAGGCAAGTACTCCCTTAAGTTAAGGGAATTAATTTCAAACAAGAAAGACAGATAAGGAAAGAGATCACAAAAGACATGGAATATAACACATAAGGAAATAATTTCAGCATAGTGCAAGCATAGAACATGCAATTAAGGCTAGGTACATAATATTCCAATTAAGAAAATGACATAAGAGTCAGTTGACATCGTAATCGACCATAAAATAAGGCAAGAAAAATGACTGAGAGGTTGAAAATCAGTATAGAATATCACAAGAGACTAGAAGGATATTAATCACAGGGAATCAAGGATTCTGATGGACAATAGTATGGATTTTGAGGGAAATTACCATAAATTTCTATGAACAAACAGAATAAACACACAGTAGGCAAGAAGAGGCAAAATCAGAAACCCTAATAGCGTAGTAGGGTAATCACACAAAATCAAGGATTCATGAGAAACAAGCAAGCATATATATTAGACGAACAAATCGTCAAATACAGACTCAGAACCCGGGGTTAAGACCAAGAACTGGGATTTTCAACAAAGACGGGTTGAAAAAGGAGAAAAAACAAAAAATTGGTCGAGATATGCAAAGGAAAGAGGTTTAAACATGAAGAATCTATTTAAACAGAGTGTAGAAAAAGTTCCGAAAACTCTAACTTTTAAAAGAAAGTAAAACAACTCGCAATCGATGATTTTTGCAAAAGAGGTTTGAGAATAGTGTAAAACATAGAAAGAAACAGACTCGAAAATAGCACAGGTCTAAGAGATACAAACGAAAGTTAGGGTTTCAAAGGAAACCCAAATAGAATTGGAAGAACTTGCTATAAACTTTAACGATCTTAACAAATGTGGTGTGACTTTGCCCAAAATCACACCGGAGAAGCCATGGACAACCAAAGCAGTAACCCTAGATACAAGTCGGCGTGTCCCATGGCCCTTGAAGTCCTCAGAGAGGATAAGCAAGGCAATGGAGAAACCATTGGAGTCTTGAGGTTGAAAGGTGGTCACCGGAGAAGACCGGAGAAGGAGGCGGCGATTGAAGAGGTATTAGGGTTAGGTTGAGATAAGAGAGGAGACCAGAGGATTCAATGGCGGCGGGCTGTGAAGAATGGCTAGGGTTAGGGTGGACTTAGGAATTAAAAAAGGAAAGGGGTCGTATGGACCGTTGATTTGTGAGATCAACGGCTAGGATTTGATCGGGTAGATGGGTTTAGGGTTTGGGTAGGTGTATATAGGGTTTGGGTAGGGTTAATTGGGTATGAAATTGGGCTAGGGAATGGGTTCAATTTGGGCTACAATTGAAAGCCAAATCTGGCTATAATTTAAATAGCCACTTTTTCCTATTTAATTTATAATAAATAATAAATAATTTTCTAAAAAATAATTTTATGTGCCAAAATGATTTAAAATATGTAATTATCATTTGAAAAATGTATGGACCAATTTTATGCATATAAAATGTAATTATACACTAAATAGGCTAACATTGCAATTATATGCAATTTAGCTTAAAAAAATACCAAATGCAGTTATAAAAATGAATAAAAAATAATTAACCACATCTTGGTATAAATATAGAAATTAAATGAATAAATCATCATAACAATAATTTGGTAAATAATTATTGGGAATTTTATGAATAAAAGGGGAGAAAATAAATCAATTTAAACCCTTAAAATTATGAAAAAAATTATAAAAACCTTGTGCATGCTTATATATATATATATATATGCTATTTTGAAGATATTTATGCATATTTAAAAATATATAGGGAAAAATTGGGTATCAACACCCACGATCTTCCCTGAACTTTTCCCATTTTTTTCTTTAAGATTCAATCGCCTAAATCCTAAAACCCTGGCTTAAACATGAAATATCAAATCTCCGAATCCCGCTTGTGTTATGTTAAATCAGAGCATAAATAGAGATTCTTCACAGTCTCATGATGAAGATTCTATACCATAGGTCAAACACAATAACCTCTCGGTTCCTGAACTTTGTCCGTTGATTTTGCTTTCAACGATCAATCTTTCATCGCTTCAAGTAAAACTCACTGATTTTCCCATTTGTTCGTCTATTATTGCACTTCATCGTGCTTACATCATCAATTCTCCGTCACTCTCTACTATCGTTTGAAGTTGTTGAACCTAAGGAATTGAATGCCATTATAAAAGGAGAGCTTTAATTAACTAAATTAATGTTCTGAATCAACTAACTAAGTCATGCCGAGTCTCTGCACATGTTCTAGTATGAATTTTGACAGTTGTTATTCACTTAGTTTAAGTTATGCTCTCTTCATTAAGTTGTATCTATGGTATTCACGTATCATATGTTGTGTAAAGCTGAACTTCATCATGGCTAATTTTATAGTTAACTTGTACAACTGAAGCATGCTTACTTAATGTGAAATAATCCATTATTTTAAACTCCTATGATTAGTCTCCTGGTATGATCCATATGGTATTAGATATTCTACCTCGTTGTGGTATTGCAATTTTAAGGAATATTTCATGTGTGAGTGTTTGTATATCTTTTCATTGGCTTTTTGTATTATATCATGCTCTTAAACAAAACTTCATGTTTATCTCTCACACTCATGCTTATGTTCTCATGTTGCACCATCACATAGGGGAAACTGAACCTTGCTAAACCTCTATAAGTTGACTATGACTGACTAATAGACTTAAGAGTACCTCCTAATGTTATTTGCTCTCCTTAAATATAATACCATGGCTTAACTCTTAATGAACCTAGTGTAAATATGAGATTAGGAGTCTTGTAAGGATAAAGTGATCATCTGCTAAGTTGAGACCAATTTGCTTGTTTAAGTACCCCTGCTGATGCTCTTTAGAGATCCCATTTGAAACTATTAACTCATACATCTATTAGAAATTAAGACTTAGTCTATGTATGAACCCCTGATTAACTTAAGCATAGGATTTTAAGGTTGAGGACCACCGTAAACTTGAACTATATACCTCTTCTAATTCTTAAGTTACCTGACTTAATTGTTTGAACTTTTGAAATAACATGTTACTGATCTTTTCCCTTAATTACACATGTAATTGGTTTCTCTAAGTATTATTCTGTATATTGGTAGTTCTTAGTGAACTACACACTAGTGTTTGGATTGTGATCTTCTTGGTATTATCTATTGTCACATATTCATAGTAATATTCTGTATAGTTATTGGTAGAAGTAGACATGCCTAAATCTGTGTATTGTTGTTACAATTATATTGAAACTTACAATGAACGCCTCATGAGTATTTAAACCTACAGGGAGGAGTAAGTGTGAGTGGTTAGCAGTATTTAGGAGTGAGATTTAGTTTGTGGTTGAGATGCTCTCCCTGACACATGCACTATTCAAGGTCCTTGAGACCTTTGTGAACTTTGAAGTGCTAGGGCCCAAAGGGTGTCTTGGCTATAAATAGAATTTCACCTTCATATATTAATCATTGACATTTGCTAATCTCTTTAAGGTTAGTGTCTAATGAAGGAAAAGGCTTCACTGTAATTTTCCTTACTCTGTTCGATCTTACATGGTTTTATTTACATTCTTAATCGCAAACATTTGTTATAGTCTTATTTGGGCTTTACGTTTGATC
The DNA here is from genome assembly GCA_026770625.1 of Nicotiana glauca. NCBI lineage: Eukaryota > Viridiplantae > Streptophyta > Magnoliopsida > Solanales > Solanaceae > Nicotiana > Nicotiana glauca. The sequence continues at coordinate 103,921 of MU701001.1, read as the reverse complement.
TTATTTGTATTTAAATATTACGTTAGCTTTGTCACTAATTTCTGCCCTTTTTTTTTTTAACATATAATAGAACTGGTCATGTTGAGTTCTCAAGAACTTAGGCCCAAGTTCCAGGCTTTGAGTGTGAAATAATGGAAGTTGCTGCCGTATGTTTCCGGCCTAACCTTCTTCAGGCTCAAACCAATGAATCCATTCCCTCACTTTATCGTTTTATATGATCTGTTGTTATTATTATGTATATGACACTGATAATATTTGAGTAAATATTTCCTCTTGTCACTTTGAATTACTTTAGGAAACCTAGGCAAATCTAAAACTGTAGGTAAAATTAAAATAATTACTGCTCCTACATTAATTAATAACTTCAAACATATTTAGTTATTTCTGTTATGTGATTTTCATCATCACTCATTATTCACCATTTTCGTGGATGTTTTTAGTTCAAAAACAAATTTAGAAAGTCGATAACTCTCTTCCTTTAAAAGTTAGAATTGGGCAAACAATTTCAAAGATGATATTTCTACAAACAAAATAAGATATAAAATGCAGTCAAGGAATGCTAAAAAATTTCTCCTAAATTTGATATAAGTTTTCGAAAAATTTGTCTTCAGGGTATATCTAAACCCAATTCTTCAACCACACTCATTTCCTCAAGATTACCAAAAATAACCATTTTATTTTTGAAAAGGAGTATTTTAAACTTAGCCACATTTTTACAAAGTTAGTAATATAAGTATTATGAATATATTTCCAAAACTCTTTATACTGTACAGAAATTTCAAAGGCCTTTGTATAAAAAAACCTATACTCTCTTTTTAACTTATATGCACTATCTCCCTTTCAAAATGATAAATTTTAGAACATAACATAGAGTAAGTCACACACATTTAGCACTAACTAAAATTAGAATATAGAAATTTAATTTTCCGAACCTAGTTTAAGTCCTGTGCAGTTACCTTAGGTAGATTCTAGGGGTACCTAAAACCTTCCCCTTAGAAGAAGAAGAACAACAACAACAATAACAACAATAATAACAACAACAACAACAACAACAATAATAACCCAGTATAATCTCACTTAGTGGGGTCTGGGGAGGGTAGTGTGTACGCAGATCTTACCCCTACCCTGGGGTAGATAGGTTATTTCCAAATAGACCTCCGGCATCCTTCCCTCTAAGATCTTCCCACCTTGCTCTTGGGGAGACTAGAACGCACAACCTCTTGGTTGAAAGTGGAGGTTGATTACCATCAGAGCAGCCCCTCTTGTCTTTAGAAGAACAAGAACCCATACCTAAATTCTCACTGGTTAGCAGACTAATAGGATAATAATTTGATAACTAAAATAGATACCCCAGTATACCTTTAAATATTAGGTGGCGACTCTCTCTTATCATTAACAAAGAAACCACTAATTGAATCTTGCTTTGACTCATAGAAAAATAGAGTGCAATACATGGTGACTCTGATGAGGATTAAATTTAGGTTCTGACCATAGCAGACTTAGACTATACTTGGAATTTAGGAATGTTTATATACTGCTTTAATTGTGATTAATTTGCAAATATGTGTTTGCCTGCTTACTTGCTCATTATGTACTTATCTGTTTGCTTCAATATTATTACTAACATCCCACTATTTGTTACCTCTTTATATATATTGTCATCACTCTTTCCTATCGAGTCTTGGCCGCACATTATCACACACAATGACACGCGAGGGTTGTCTTTTATACCCCTCCGGCCTTCTTTCAAAATTCTTTAGTTTCAGAGAAGTCTTTGTCAGGTCAACTGAAATAACTTCTCACAGTATTCAGTCCAATTCAAAATTAGGAAATACTCTATTCTAGCAAACATAGGTCATATTGCATAAACCTTAGGTGAGTCAGTCCTTGATCTGGACACACAATTAGGAAAGCCACCTTAATGTCAACGGGTTGCACCAAATGACATGACTTTTGTGTAAGAACGAACCAATCATGATGGGACACTAAAGATCCATAGCAAACACTTATCAAACCCGTTTTCTACCCTCTTCAGAAATAGAAATAAACCAGAACAACCTCGAAATATATATGGTCATGGGAGCACCTAAAGCAATAGTGGAAGAACATCCTTCGAGATCATGGAGACAAAATTAGGATGCACCTAGAAAAATTGACTCCCTTACTGAATATCCGAGCAAATAAGGTGCTTACCCGTTTCTTGATAGAATTATCGGATCAGGCCAAAGTGGCTTTCAAGTTCTGACTATGAGTTGGTGTCAAAGTTGGAAGACATTACCAGCTTCATAGAGTTGCCATTAATTGAGAGGAAACCAATACTACCAGTCATCATGCCCGGCTACAGGTTTCTTGATGCTTTAGGATTGGCGGGTAGTCGGAGTTTAAGGGACATTGAGGATGGATGGGTAATCCTGGGCCAATCTTTTGACAGGTTTGGACATTATGAGAGCTATGAATAGTACTTAGGAAAGTTTCAGTGTGATCAAGATAACTGGGAAAGTCTCTGACCTATAACCTTTTCCCAGCTGTGTGTAGTCTTAGCAACATTCCAGGGTAAACTCCAAGCCACCTTGGTACCTATGGTGTTAGCCAAAATTCTCAAAGCATGTCCACATGTTCTTGGGGGTGCGATTTCTTCAAGGGATATAATTTGTTTTTCCAAATATGGGCCACATAGCACTTCTTTCAATGAGAGGCCACGGTTGATTACTTTATGGGCATTAGCAACATGATTTGAAGTCACAGTAAGAGAATAAGCATTGGGTCTCTCCACATGGACAGGAATAATGGAGAGATATGATGACCAACTTAAGCAGAGAGTGGATAAACTAGAAGATGTCATGGTTGAGCGGCAAGGCAATTCTAAGGACTCCCTAGAAGTATTTTATCGAACTGATAGGACTCAAGGTAATCCATCCATATGCACCCCTACGAGTTCTCAAGCAGTTTAAGTTGATTAAAGATGTACCTCTGCGGACGAGGATGATACTATATGTAGACGAGTACAATGGGCAGATCCTAATACTAAGGATAAGGAGACTTCAAGAAGAGTGGAATGATTTAATTATGATGCCAATGGGTCAGAATTCATGGTGCACTCCGGAACACTATGTCTGGATCAATGAAGAGGATGAGCTAGCCTGACCAAGAAGAGAGGGAATAACCTAGATGCAGTGGCGACTTTATAAATCTATCATAAATTTTTGCCACACTAGCTTGTGACTATCTCCATGCACCATCAAGTGGTCCCAGGATCAATGGATCATATGCTCTCCCTAGGAGGATAACCGATTAGTTGAGTGTATACAAATTGAGTCTGATATAGAACCTGAAGAAGACCTAGAGGAAGAACTCGAGTTCAATGATGATGAGGAGGAATTTGAAGAAGACCCAAAAGAGGAAATTGGAAGAGGAAGAAGACATGGGAAATGATTCTGGGATGGTTGTTACAAGGTGGTTGACTTCACCCATTTTCCACCTTGTATATTTTATCCCGAACACTGTCATTTCCCTAAGGGAGAGTCTTTTGAGACCGTGTAACATTATGAATGTTGAAAACAATATTGTAACTTTTGTTCCCGCCTATTACAATTCAAATATTATTAATAAATACCCAAGCTTGCTTCGGATTTGAATTTGGCGAATCTAAGTATTTGTCGAAATTCACAACTTAGGCCTACCTCTGGCAAAGAGAGGCCCCTCAAATATTAGGAAACACGTTTGCATGAATATGTGAACTAACTGCTCTGTGCGCTCATGTTTTTGCAAACACTGAAACTGACTTCTGTGCTCTTTATTTTCTTTTCAACTTTTCTCTTTTCTTGCATTACTTTATTATTATTCCCCAAAATAAGAGGTTGGTTTGTGTTGACCTAAAAACTGGAGGAACCACCATACAACTTGAGATCAAAAAGGAAGATGTTTGTGATAGATAACCCGACCGGACACGATCTGGTAATAGCTGATAGCCCGGGGCGATCGGGAAAAAAGGATGATACTCGGAATGACGAGCATGTTGCTAGGATGGCCCAAGAGATTGAACTGTTGAGGGGAGGAAGGACATCATATTCAAGAATTGGTGCATCTGGTTGTGATGAATCTCCTACAACCACCCCGTTTTCCTTCACTAGATTTGATTCCCGAACATTTTCCTCCAATTACTCAACAAGCAAATAATACCACGACTTCAATCTTTACAACCTAGATTATACCCTAGCAACCCCTACAAACCCTCTAAATCCTACCATACACACCTCTTATATACCAAATTATGTTCAAACACCTCAAATCCAACACTCGTTATCAATACAATTCATACCCCTCCTCGTGATGGCGTCGCCTTAACCACACCAATCAAACTAGCACATACCTGCTGCACATACCGCTATACACGAGTGATATGTTCCTCCTATATATGCCATTTTAAAACCCACTTTTATAGTGCCTGTCACAATCAAGCTACCTTATGAAATTTATCATTAAGCCGAAATGGAGAAGGAAGCTAAGTATAAGGAGAAAGAGTCGGTGTTCGAATAGTTGTGGCCATTAAGGAAACAAATTAAGACCTTTAGGTCGCTCGAGGGAGTGAAAGTCTAAATTATGAGGATCTATGTATATATCTTGATATGGACATAGCGGTAGGGTAAAAATCTCTAAAGTTTGACATCTTTGATGGGATAGGTGATCCCCATGCACTCTTGAGAGTCTAGTGTGATAAGCTAGTTTGAGTAGAAAGAATTGAGAAGTTAAGGATGAAGTTATTCATAAGTAATTTGACAGGGGAGGCACTTACTTGATACACTTGCAAAGATCCTAAAAACTAGAGGGAGTGGAGGATATGACAGAAGATTTCATTAACCATTTCAGAAGTCGTCAGAGTCATTTCAAGAATATGCACGTCGATGGAGGTTGGAGGCTGCCAAAGCGCAACCCTTATTAGATGATAGTGAGTTGACTAAGTACTTTATCAAAGTTTAGGAAGGAAAATACTTTGAAAAATGATGGTCATGACGGGGTAGAAGTTCCCGAACTTGTTAAGATGGGATACTTTTTAGAGGAGGACATAAAGTCAGGCAAGGTACAATCTATGGTTGCATTGCAAGCAACTAGTAAACAATTCAATCCAGTTCAATAGGCAGCGGAAAGAATAAAAAGGAAGAGGTATCAACAAACGTTCCCTATTACCAGTCCAATCCTCACCATGGAAACAATTCTTACTATACAAACACCCATTCCCCACATCCACCTACTTGTGCTCCAGTATACAACACACAACCATACTTCAATCTTCAACCTCAATATAACGACCTCAAACCCATACAAATCCAAATCCGTCACGACCATATGCTCCAACTCAAACTATTACTCATCAAAATTGACCCATCTATGCACCCCGACCTCGCCCAAATTTTGATGAAAGAGGTCCTAGAAACTACATCCCGATTGCAGAATCCTTGGCTCAACTATTTGAAAGACTGAGGAGAGTAGGCTTGATACATTCAGTATAAGGGAGGGTCCCTGAGCATCCTTTAAAATACTTTAATGTAACCAAAAGGTGAATATATTGTTCAAGCATACCCGCGCATGACATTGAGGATTGCTTCAGGCTGCAAAATAAATTTGAGTCACTGATCAAAAGTGGAGCCATTCAGTGCCTAAGTCCCCATAAATTATTTTACCTAAAACCCAAGATTTCGTGGTGCTGAGGTAGACCTACGTATTCATGATTGTAGACTTAGAACAATTTATGTGTGGTTTGGAAATTGAGTCACCTTGGATGCTAATGGTGAACTCTGGCTCTCATTCAAGGAAGAATGATCTTAAGAGGGGGAGTATGTAAGGCTTTGTAAATGTTTTACCTAAAACCCAAGATTTCGTGGTGCAGAAGTAAACTTACATGTTCATGATTATAGACATTCTTCGCGACAAGCTTGCAAATCGCGGTACATACTTTTTTGGGTTGAACAGTGCACTGGGGAAAAGGAAATTTTTTGGCAAAAAAGGCATTTTTGGGGTCCATTATGCGGTCGCAGAATCACCCTACGGGGCGTAGAGTGAGGCAGAAATTGGGCAAGTTTGGATGCCATTTTGCGGTCGATTATGCTACTGCAGAACAGGTCTGCGGTGCATTATGCAATCGCAAAACAGGTCTGCAGGACGCATAACGACCGCATACCCAGGCAGGGGTGCCCAGTTCTGGAGGACCATTTTGTGGCCCATTTCGCAGACCGTAGATGAATTATGCAGTCACATATGTGACTGCAGATTCTATTTTGGAGCTTCATTTTTTGGTTTTTATAACCCGACCAAATTTCGTTATATAGACGCTATGGACTTTTTCTTAAGCAAAAACCTGATACTTTGAGAGTGAGAGAGTGCTATAGAGCGGAAGAGAGTTCCTTAACCAATTTTCCCTCAATTCTTACTCAAATATTGGAAGATTAACAAGGAAAACTCATTACGTCTTCATCCTAGACGTAAGATTCTACACCCTAACCCTAAATTTTTGAAATTTAACTAAAAATAGGTAATTAGTAAGGCAATTCTTGGGTGTGGGAGTTGTTCATTTTGCATGCATGTGTTATCAAAGGGTGTAGGAAGGTTGTTGAGCTAAAAATGGTAGATAATGAGTTGTGGGATGATAGAATCTACCATAGGAGGACCTTGAAACATTAATGTGCACCTAGCGTTTGATAAAGTACTCAAATGAGCTGGAACCATGATCATCTTCCTAATTTTTGGTTCAATTTGTTATATTGCTAAAATAGATCAACTTTGCTAAGATTTTCAAAATATTTTAGAGTTTAAGGAAGCTCAAGTGAGGTATGTTGTCAAAACTCTTCTCTTACAAATGAACCCCACAATGTCATTATAAGTCCCGAGTTACTCATTATGAATCGATTATTCCAAATAAACTTTGTGTCAAAAGATATATGTATTCAATTTGTATTCCAAATGCTCTTGTTATGTTTTACTACTATTTGATAATGCGTTCAAAGTATAGGTTGCTATGGCGAATGATAGCTAATGTCAATTGCGTAAGAAACATCAATGCGCTTAAGTCTCTAGTTTGCTCATATGTGTGCTTAATGTCTTGAATGTAAATGCCTTGTTATTGAAAATCTATGATGATGTTCAAAGTGAAAAAGTTGACCATGAAATATGAAATACGGCTAACATCCTAAATAAAAAGGGGATATTACAATTGTGACCACTAGTGCCAATTAAATGAAAAGATGTGAAAGAAGAATGAAAGGATGATTGATAGAAAAGGATGATGTCTAGGATGAGATGGCCTAGCCGATCGGGTCGTAATCGGACGCCATGCTGCACATATGGTGGTGATTGTGTTGGAAAGTGTAATTGAAATTGTGATTGTGGTTGATGTCTCGTATGAGAAGGTCAGACGATCGGGTCGTGATCGGATGCTATGCTGCATAAATGGTGGTGACTGTGCTGGAAATTGTAATTGAAATTGTATACGGTGGCATATTGGTACTAAAGATTTCCCAACCTAAAATATTGAAATTTGCTTGAAAACTTATCTTGTTCTTAACTTGATGTTCTGGGTATTTTTTTAGGCTTTCATTGATTTTTATGATTGTTCCTTCTTGTGTTAATACACATTCTATTGAGAGGGTGTTTAGACATTCATACTAGTACTATTCTATATGAACTAATGTCCCTTTTGCCGAGGGCATTACATCTTTAATAGATGCAGGTGGTTCCATAGCAGGTGAAACTGATCATAGCAGTACACCCTCTTCCCAGCAGACTTGGTAAGACCCACTTCATTTTGGGGTCATGTATCTTTAGTTCCTATTGTGTTTGAGGAATAGCTAAGGCCTTATTCTGGCACTATCATAGTACTCTTTTGTATCTATTAATGGCTCCATAGACATTGTGTAGTTTGTACATGGGTGCTGAGAAAGCCAACCAAGTTATGTTGTGTTTAAATAACTTGTTCCACTTCAAACCATGACAGAGTGTGTATTTTGAGACTTTAAATAAAGTAACTAATGGCAATGAATTGGTATTGTATACGTGATCTTTTTATTGTCTAATTAGAGAAGTTATGTACTCTCTTTAATCATGAGTGAGTTTGGGTAGAAAGTATCTAACAATTATTAGGCTTCTTGGACATTTAGGAATAATACCCTTTTTTGATATTCTTGATCGTGCGATAAATATGATTGTAAGATTGTTCCTCCTTTAACTCGTGTATTACTCTTACTTTCAGTAAATGGAGCCTAGGAAGGAGGCAAGAACTATCCAAGGAGCCAATGTTACTCCAGGAGTGATGGTTGATTCTATAATTGATGATACGGGTGAGCAACCGAGGAGTGAGGATATTCCCCCAATTACTACACCGTCGGATTCTACTATTCCTGCTCAGGCTGCACCAGTTCCTGCACTTATTGTAGGTGCAACGATTCCTCCAACTGATAATCCGGTTCCACCTCCAGCCCCAGCTTCTGGTTCTGGTGTTTGTAATGGGGATCTTAGGGGAGCCATACGGATGTTGGCTCAGATAGTGGCTTCCCAAGCCTAGAAGTCGAATGTTGGACCCATTTCTTCTAGGGGATTCTGCTGGTTCTAGGGTAAACATGTTTCTTTAGTTAGATCCTCCGGTGTTTACGGGTACTAATCTCGAGGAGGACCCCCAGAATTTCATTGATGAGATGCACAAGACCCTCAGAGTTACGCGTGCTAATAAGACAGAGGGACTGGAGTTGGCCTCCTACCATCTAAACCAGGTGGACTATTATTGGTTTGAGGTGTGGGAGGACTCCCAGGAGGAGGGGAGCCCTCTAGCGAGGTTGAGAGAGTTTGTCGACGCTTTCATGGATCATTTCTTGCCTGCCAAGACTAAGGTAGCCTGTGTTGCTGAGTTTGAGAACCTAAAACAAGGTAGCAAAAGTGTGTGGGATTACCATATGGAGTTCCCACCACTGACCAAGTATGTTATTCATATGTTGCACATTATAGAGGCTAGAGTGCGCCGGTTTATATAGGGCCTTAGCCCCTTGGTTATCAATGAGGCCACCACAACTGCCTTGAATTCTGATATGAATTATGGGAAGATGGTGGCATTTTCTCAAGCTATAGAGAATCGTAAGTTAAAGAACAAAATAGAGCAAGAGGGTAGCAGTAAAGCCCAGTCCGCGAGCAATTTGGATGGTTCTTCTAGTGGCGGTGGTAGGTCGGCATTCAAGGGAGGGTCATCAGTGCGATACCAGTCCTTTGCTCAGTCTTTAGTCAGTACACTGCCTTCAGGGCCCAGTCAACAATAGTGGAGTCATTTTAGGCCCGGTCAGGGCAACATGGTATCCTTTTAGTAGGGTTGGTCTAGTGGGAGATTCCAGCAGCAGCGGAGACCCCTACGCCCCAGGTTTGGAAACATGCACTTGGGGATCTGCTACATGGACCTACCCATATGCTATGGTTGTGTATTGAGGGGTCATATTAACAGGGATTATCGTTCGTTCTGCCAGGGTGTGGGCAAGGATACGACACAACCAGCCAGTTCTGCAACCATTACATCTGCAGCACCTCCTCCAGCTCGGGGCCCTCCAACACTCGTAGGGTGTGGTGCAACTAGAGGTGGTACATAGAGTTTGGGAGGACCTGGATGCTTCTATACTATGAGGGATTGCAAGAGTTCAGAGGCTTCTCCAGACGTTGTCACAGGTATATTAACTGTCCAATCTCATGATGTATATGCTCTTATTGATCCTGATTCCACTTTGTCCTACATTACTCCTTATGTTGCTATGGAATTTGGGATAGAACCCGAACAACTTCATGAGTCATTCTCTGTATCTACTACGATTGACGAGTGTATTATGGTTGTGTGAGGTTATAGGGACTGCGTTGTCACGGTGCATGGTCGGGATACCATGGTCAACCTTATTGAATTATGGATGGTTGATATTGATGTAATATTGTGGAAGGACTGGTCACGAAGGGTAGGTTTATTTCTTACCTTAAGGCCATGAAGATGATTAATAAGGGGTGTATCTACCAGTTGGTCTAGGTTACGGACACCGTTGTTGAGGCACCTACACTTGAGTCTGTGCCGGTTGTGAATGAATTTTTGAAAGTCTTTTTGGACGAGCTCCTTGGGTCCCACCAGACAGGGAAATTGATTTTAGGATTGATGTAATGCCGGGCACACAATCCATATCTATTCCACCTTACAGAATGGCATCGACAGAATTGAAGGAGCTAAAGGAACAATTGAAGGATTTGTTAGATAAGGGTTTCATCTAATCGAGTGTATCGCCTTGGGGCGCACTGGTTCTCTTTGTAAGAAAGAAACATAGGTCACTAAGGATGTGTATTGACTATCGGCAGCTCAACAAGGTCACAATAAAAAATGAGTACCCACTACCAAGGATAGATGACTTTTTTGTTCAATTGTAGGGTACTAAGTACTTCTCCAAAATTGATTTAAGATCCGGGTATCACAAAGGTCAGGGAGCAGGATATTACGAAAATAGCTTTTAGAACCCGGTATGCACACTTTGAATTTCTGGTGATGTCTTTTGGGTTAACAAATGCCCCAACAGATTTCATGGATCTTATGAAATGAGTTTTCAAGTCATTCCTCGACTCTTTTATGATAGTGTTTATTGAGTATATCCTAGTATATTCACGAAGTTAAGAGGACCACGCTGATTACCTCAGGGCAGCTCAACAGACTCTATATCAGCACCAGTTGTATGCAAAGTTTTTGAAATGTGAATTTTTGATGGAATATGTCGCATTCTTGGGTCATATAGTCTCTAGAGAAGGAATTAAGGTTGATCCTCAGAAGATTGCAGCTTTGAAAAATTTGCCTAGACCTACAACTCTAACAAAGATTCGTAGTTTCTTGGGATTAGTGGGGGTATTACATGAAGTTTGTGGAGGGGTTCTCCACTCTTTCTTCTCCGTTGACTAAATTGACGTAGAAGGAAGCTAAGTTCTAATGGTCTGATGTTTGTGAAAGGAGCTTCCAAGAGTTGAAATCAAAATTGACTACGACACCGGTGTTGACCCTACTAGAGGGTAAATATGGGTTTGTGGTATATTGTGATGCTTCAAGAATCAGACTTGGGTGTGTATTAATGCAACATGGCAAGGTGATAGATTATTCTTCTAGGGAACTCTAGAACCATAAAAAGAACTATCCAACACATGACTTAGAACTTACAGCAGTGGCATTTGCATTGAATATTTGGCGTCATTATTTGTAAGGGGTCCATGTGGATGTATTCACGGACCATAAGAGCCTTCAATATATTTTCAAAGAAGGAACTGAATCTGAGGCAGAGAACATGAATTAAGTTGCTCAAAGATTTCGACCTCGGTATTCTGTATCACCTGGGAAAGGCTAATGTTGTGTCGGATGCTCTTACCCGGAAATCTACGGGCAATTTGGCTGACTTGGAGACATATCAAAGGGTGTTGGCAAAGGAGGTGCATTGATTGTCTAGTTTGGGAGTTCGTCTTATGGACACTAGTGATAGAGGGGTGATTGTGCAAAATCGAGATGAATCATCATTTGTTGTGAAATCAATATAACGGCCCATTGTTAGTACAATTGAAGAAAGGGATTCATAAACATAAGACTATATATTTTTCTCTTGGCATGGAAGATGATACATTAAGGTATCAAGGGCGACTATATGTTCCAAATGTAGATGGTATCTGGGAAAGAATCATGAACAAGGCTCACACTTCTAGGTATTCTGTGAACCTGGGCTCTACAAAGATGTATCATGATCTTAATAAAGTCTACTAGTGGAATGACATGAAGAAGAATGTGGCGGACTTTGTGCCAAGATGTCCGAATTGTCAGCAAGTAAAGGTCGAACACCAACGGCCCGGTGGGTTGTCACAAAACATAGAAATTCCAACATGGAAGTAGGGAATGATTAACATGGACTTTGTAGTGGGACTACCTCGCACACCTCGTAAGTTTGACTCGATTTGGGTGATTGTGGTTCGGCTCGCAAAATCGGCACACTTATTGCCAGTAAATATATCGATAAAGTTGAACAATATGCTCATTTGTATATCAAAGAAATAGTCAGGTTGCATGGCACTCCAGTTTCTATTATCTCTGATCGGGGGGCACAATTTACGCTTTTGGAAAAAATTTCAGCAAGGTTTGGGTACTCATGTGAATCTTAATATGGCCTTTCACCCACAGACTGACGGGCGGGCAGATCTTACTATTCAGACGCTTAAGGACATGTTGCAAGCTTGTGTTCTTTACTTCAAAAGTAGTTGGGATGATCATTTTTTGCTCATATAATTTGCCAACAACAACAATTATCATGTTAGTATTCAGATGGCACCATTCGAGGCTTTATATGGTCAGAGATGTAGATCTCCCGTTGGGTTGTTCGAGAAGGGGAAGAAGAATTGATAGGGCCAGACCTTATGCATCAGGCTATGGAGAAGGTTAAGATCATTAAGGAGTGGTTGAAAACTGCACAAAGTCTTCAGAAGTCCTAGTTGGACATTCGTCATAGAGATTCAGAGTTCAAAAAAATGATTGGGTATACTTGAAGGTTTCTCTCATGAAGGGTATAATGTAGTTTTGTAAGAGGAAAATTGAGTCTGAGGTATGTCGGGCCGTACAGGATCATTTAGAGGATTGGTCAGGTGGCTTACAGGCTTGAGCTACCACCTGAGATGTCATTAGTGCACCCAATATTTCATTTGTCCATGTTGAAGAAAGTAGTTGGAGATCCATCACTTATTGTGCCAGCTGAGACTATTGAGGCTAATGAAGAATTGACTTACGAAGAAATTCCAATTGCCATCCTTGATAGGCAAGTCTGGAAGCTAAGAAATAAAGAAATTGCCTCTATAAAAGTACTATGGCGAAACCAACAGGTTGAAGAGGCCACCTGGGAAGCCGAGGAAGAGATGAAGAAGAAGTACCCTAATTTATTTGAATAGCTATGTAATTGTATCCATGATGTTAAGAGCTAACTTTCTATAAATTATGCCCCCCCCCCATACAACATATGTTAAGGATACCCATTATTGGTAATGCAATTTTATGGCATTGTTGACGGTGTTGTTTCCATATTTTTTTACATTATTGTATTGTGGTTCTGTGGTTAGGATTGGTTTTTAGGATTCTCTAACAGGTGGATAGGCCCAGTTACAAGGAAAACTCTGGCAAAATTTTTGGAAATTTAGGGAGTTAGCCAAAAGTTGGAACTACTGGTGTGTGGTATGGCAATTGAGTCACCTTGGATGCTAAAGGTGAACTCTGACCCTCATTCGAGGACGAAAGATCTTAAGAGGGAGAGGATGTAAGGCCCCGTAAAATGTTTTACCTCAAACCCAAGATTTCATGGTGCCAAGGTAGACTTATGTGTTCATGATTGTAGAGATTCTTCATGACGAGCTTGTGAGCTGCGGTATAAACCTTTTGAGTTGAATGGACGCTGGGGGTTAGTGGCAGAAAAAGGCATTTTCGCAATTCGCAGAATGGCCGCAGAGTTAGGTAGAAGTTGGTCAAGTTTGGATGTCATTTTGCGGTCGATTATGCGACCACAGAACAGGTCTAAGGTGCATTGTGTGAACACAGAACATCTTTGCAGGCTGCATAACAATCGCATACCCAGGTAGGGATGCCCAGTTCCGGAGTACCCTTTCGCGGCCCATTTCGCTGTAAGGCCCAGTAAAAGTTTCGCTAAGGAATTTAAGGTTTTATGGTGCTGAGTTAGGTTAAATTGAAAGCTCTCCGTATCAGAGACTTTTTGGTTTGCAGAATGCACTGAGGAGTGGATGAAAAGTTTTGTTAGAAGAAGGCAATTTTGCGGGATGTTTCATGACCGTGGAACTATTTCGTGGGCCGCATAATCATCGCGAAATTGAATAGAAATATTGTTAAATTTTGAGGGTTGTTTCGCTGTCCATTGTGCGATCGCATACTTGTTTCGTTGTTCGCACTTCAGTCGTTGATAATAGTGAATTTAACTATAATTAGGCCCTAAAGAACCACCTTCTTGTATAGTTTTGACAATAAAAGTGATAACAAAATGCTCTGATTAGTGCTTTTCATGCTTTGCAGGTGATATATGACAAAAGAAGGCTATGGAGTACTTTTGGGATCAAATATGGAGAAAAAGAGGCTAATCGTAGAATTCTGCCAAGTGAACCACGCGAAGCAGCTCAAGCCAGGCCTGAAGAAGGACTATCGCGGTTCCACCGTAAACACGACAGAACCGCAGTAGAGTGTACTCGCGGACAATTGAAGAATCAGAGAGCATGTTTGGCCGCAGTTTGACCGTGACAGCGGCAGAACCGCGGCAGAGGCGGAAAAGTTCAGGGACCTAAGTGCAAAACACGGGAATTTTAGCCCAAAACCCTATTTTAGACATTAGACTTCGCCCAAAGGAGGCATGTATTGATTTAGAGAGTATTTTGGCAAGGAAAATTTTTGTGAGAGATCACCCAAAACATCATATCTTCTTCTTCTTTAATTTTTCTTGCAATTTTCATGATGAACATTATTCTAGTTTATTTACCCATAGTTATGAGTAGCTAAATCTTTTGTCTAGGGTTTTGATGGAACCTATTGAGGGATGAACTTCTTGTTTATGTGAATACAGTTTGCCAATTTTAATTNTCGGGAGAGAGTGCATATTTAGGTGAATGTTGAACAACACCACTCCCAAAGTATAAGAGGGATCTATAACTGCGGGTTTAAAGGCGGGATTAGGAATACCAAAGCCTTGGGTGCAATCTTAAGTGAACTGTGATAAACAAAGCTAGCTAGTGTATCTCGGGAGAGTCCATTTAGTACATTACTGTGATTACTCAAGAGAGATTTACGGTGGAATGCGTTGGTGAATTCGTATGAAACATAAACAGAATAAATTCCATCAATAGGGGAAATCATTACCTTAGCGTTTTTCTCACTATTGTTTACAACTTAGCATCTTAGTTTATAGCTATTTACTTACTGTTAATCTTAGTTAGTAAAAACACCCTCAATTGTGATTCTTAACATTTGGGAAATTGATTCTAAAGAGTTTAGTAGGTCTAAAGATAGTGATTGATAGGTTAATTCTCTGTGGATTCAACTCTGGGCATAATACTCAGGTTATATTTGCAACGTCCGCATTGCCCTTTTTATAAGGCATAGTTGGGCGTGATCAAATTTTGGCACCGTTGCTGGGGAATTAACGGAATTATCAATTACCATTGATAGAAATACAAAAATTCTTAGTGTAGTCAGTTTTCTCTCTACCCAATTTTTCATTGAAATTTTGACGGTTGTTGATTTGGTTGCACAGGTGTATGCCTAGAAATTCTACGAGAACTGGAGAACTACTTGAAGGACTCTTAGACCCCGAGAAAACATTCCGGACATTGAACCGTGCCAACAAAAGACTTCAACAATCCCAACAAATACACAAACTCGAAATTGACATGGGAGACGTAAACGACCCCAACGGAAACGTCAGGAATGAGCAAGCTGGCTTAATGCTAGAGAAGTGGCACCTCCTGTGCCTGAGGGTGCACTATATGACTGGGCACAACCCAC
>MU701001.1:4966-88322 GCA_026770625.1 Nicotiana glauca | reverse complement strand
AAGCAATCAGGCTGTTATTGTTTCCATTCTCGGTGACAGGAGCTGCTCAGGTTTGGCTAAACTCACTCCCCATAAACTCTATAGAAACCTGGGATGAGTCAGTCAAGCAATTTCACAACAAGTTCCACCCGCCCAACAAAACTGCTCAACAAATTGATGAAATCGTGAGCTTCAAACAGAAACCAATGGAGACACTACATGAGACATGGGGCAGGTTTAAAGGAATGTTGGTTATATGTCCCCACCACGGTGTTCCAGAACAGATGTTGGGACAACGGTTTTACATGGGACTATCAGACAACATGAAGAATATTGTAGATGCCTCAGCTGGTGGGGCATTCTTGAGCAAAACCTGGAGAGAAGGTCAGAATCTGCTTGACAAGATAGCACAGAATTCGGGGTGGACGACTAGGAATGCACCTATCACTCCAGTGGTGCACTCAGTGCCTCTTGATCACTCAAATACTTGGAGTGCACTCAGTGCCTCTTGATCCCTCAAATACCATGGCCGAAAATATGGCGACCCTACTGACACAGATGAGCATACTCACCAAAAAGGTGGAGGAATCAGGGCAGAAACAGCAAGCACATATTGTAGACACTACCAACGGGGGCTTGTGCACATCTTGCATTAGCTAGCCAATTGGTAATCCTTGGAACGCAGAACATGATCATCATCAGCAGCACCTTGAACATATGAACTATGTGTATAACTATGGAGGCTAGAGACAGCGCAATCAGAATTGGGGTCAGCAAAATCAGCAGCAATACAGGCCGGCGCAGCCACAGTTTAACACAGGAAACATGGGAGGTATGAGAACCCCCAACAATATGGCACCTTATCCCAGGCCACAGGGGTACAACAATCACAATCAGCAGCAAGGGTATCCCCCACCTCAGCAGCAGCATGGTAGGAGGCAAAAAGATGGGTTCTCTAGACTTGAAGCAATGATGCAGCAGGTTATTGGGATCCAATGCAAAAATGAATGAAAGAGTAGATGCACATGATGCAGCAATCAAAAATATTGAAGTGCAAATGGGCCAGATTTCAATGTCTCTGAACAATCGTCCTCAGGGGACATTACCTGCAAACAACCAGATAAATCCAAAAGATCAAGGCCCAAAGCAGTTGATGGCGGTGAGCCTACTTAATGGCAGAGACTTGGATGTGGAGCAAGAGAGAGCTAGAGAAACTAGACAGGCTGATACACTCATACCAGTGCCCATTGAGCTGGATGAGTCAACTAAACTGACAAAGGTGACAGTCCAGCCTGCTTAGGAAGAGGAGAGCATTCAACAGGAGACCGAGAAAGCAGCTGACCCAGTTCAGGAGCCAGTAATTGAGATAGTAGCTGGTAAAGATCAGTCCCAAGTGATTGGGAAGAAGAGACCTCCTTCACCTTTTCCGCAGAGATTGGCCAAGCATCAAAAGGAAGAACAATATAAGAAGTTCTTTGAGATGCTTAAACAAATCCAGGTAAATATACCGTTGATTGAAGCTTTAAAGGAGATGCTTGGATATGCAAAATGATGAAAGACTTAATGTCCCGGAAGCTTGACTTCCAAAACTTGGCCACGATTACACTTACTCAGACTTGTAGTGCGGTGGTGTCTAGACCAATTGCAGAAAAGTTGTCTGATCCGGGGAGCTTTACAATTCCATGCACTATTGGTAATTTTGCCTTTTCTAAGGCACTCTGTGATTTAGGGGCTAGTATTAATCTTATGCACATGGCTATTTATAAGAGGTTGGGCATTGGGAGAGCTAGACCCACCTCCATGTTGTTGCAGCTGGCCGACAAGACCGTGAAATGACCGTCTGGGATCCTAGATGATGTGCTAATTCAGGTAGGGAAATTTGTGTTCCCTGCAAATTTTGTGATCCTGGATTGCAAGGTGGATGAAAAGATTCCTATAATCTTAGAAAGACCATTCCTGGCCACCGGGAGAGCTTTAATTGATTGTGAGACTGGGGAGCTCAAGATGAGACTAAATGATGAAGAAATAACATTCAATGTGTAGAAGTCTATGAGGAGACCAAGCGAATTCGCTAATTGCTCTCTTATTGATGCCGTGGATGTAATTGTAGAGTCTGACAATGAGGTGTTGGCTGTGGTGGACCCTCTTTCTGCATGTTTGATGAACTTGGATGAAGTGAATGGTAAGGATTTGGCGGAATAGGTGTTGGCATTAGAAGTTAGAGGTTTCTGGGATAGAAATCTAGAATTCGAGCCCTTGCACTTAGAAAAGAGGGAAACTCCTCCAGCCAAGCCCTCTATCTAAGAACCACCAAATCTGGAGTTAAAGCCTTTGCCCGCCCACCTCAGGTATGAATTTATGGGGCTTGACTCCATATTACCTGTTATTATCTCATCTAGCTTGTTAGATGTACAGGCTCAACAACTCTTATGGGTACTAAGGAAGTGCAAAACTGCCATTGGGTGGACCATGGCAGACATCAAGGGGATCAGCCCCGCCTACTGCATGCACAAGATTCTCCTGGAAGAGGGTCACAAACCTTCCAGGGAACACCAGAGGAGGCTGAAACCCAACATGAAGGAAGTGGTGAAGAAGGAGGTAATAAAGTGGTTAGATCCGGGAATTATTTTTCCAATCTTTGACAGCAGCTGGGTGAGCCCAGTTCAATGTGTTCCTAAAAAGGGTGGCATGACGGTTGTGAAAAATGACAACAATGAATTGATATCTACAAGAACCGTCATAGGCTGGAGAATTTGCATGGACTATCAGAAGTTGAATCTTGCCACCCGGAAAGACCACTTCCCACTTCCCTTCATTGATCAGATGTTGGACAAACTGGCAGGGAGTTCACACTTCTGTTTTCTGGATGAGTACTCGGGGTACAATCAGATCTCCATTGCACCGGAGGACAGATATAAGACCTCATTCACCTGCCCGTATGGCATTTATGCCTTTGGACGGATGCCCTTTGGCCTATGCAATGCACCTGCCACATTCCAACGGTGCATGATGGCCATATTCACTTACATGGTAGAGGACATAATAGAGGTGTTCATGGATGACTTCTCAGTGGTAGGGAATTCATTTGATGAGTGCCTGATAAATCTGACGCGAGTGCTGAAATAGTGCATCGAGACTAACTTGGTTCTGAACTGGGAGAAGTACCACTTCATGGTACAAGAAGGTATAGTCTTGGGGCACCGGGTGTCAAGCAAAGGAATTGAGGTGGATCGTGCGAAAGTGGATGTAATAGCAAAGCTGCCTTCCCCAACCTCAGTCAAAGCAATCAAAAGCTTCCTTGGGCATGCCGGTTTTTATCGGAGGTTCATAAAAGACTTTTCCAAAATTGCCAACCCTCTTTGTAAGTTGTTAGAAAAAGATCACCCGTTTTTCTTTTCTAATGATTGCAGGGTAGCAATTGAGGAGTTGAAAAAGAGACTGGTCATAGCAACCATCATTGTTGCCCCCAACTGAGAGAAACCGTTCGAAATAATGTGTGATGCCAGTGACTACGCAGTGGGGGCAGTGCTGGGCCAGCGGAAAGACAAACTGATGCACCCAATCTACTATGCTACTAGAACGTTGAGTGGCGCCCAGTTGAATTACACTGTGACTGAGAAGGAGATGTTAGCTATGGTGTTCGCGTTCGACAAGTTCTGATCCTACCTGATAGGGTCCAAGGTAATTGTATATACTGACCATGCAGCTCTCAGGTACTTAATTGAAAAGAAAGAACCTAAGCCACGCCTGATTCGTTGGGTGTTGCTACTGCAAGAATTCGATCTTGAACTTCGTGACTGTAAGGGCACTGAGAATCAAGTCGATGATCATCTATCACAACTTAAGGGAGCTGAAAAGGCAGTTGAGGTTGAGGAAATTCTGGAAACTTTTCCAGACGAGCAGTTGCTCGCCATCACTCTTCAGGAAACGCCATGGTATGCAGACTTTGCTAATTACCTGGCCAGTAGTATAGTTCCTCACGACCTCTCATCGGTCCAAAGGAAAAAGTTTTATCGTAAAAGCCACCAGTATTACTGGGGCGAGCCTTATCTATTTAGAATATGCCTTGATAATATGATCCGGAGATGCGTCCCCGAGATAGAGCAATCTTCTATTTTGCAGGCTTGTCACACATCGGCGTATGGTGGACACTTTGGAGGGGTCAGGACAGCGGCAAAGGTGCTAGAGGCTGGATTCTTCTGGACAACAATGTTTAGAGATGCGCACCTATGGGTGAAGGGCTGCAATGAATGTCAGCGGACCGGGAACATTTCCCGACGCCACGAGATGCCCATGAACCCAATTCAAGAGGTGGAAGTGTGTGACGTCTAGGTAGGAATAGTATTAATTTTCTTTAAATTTTTGCTTCTTTTTCTATTTTTATTGTTGTATTTGCTTCTTGTGGACTTGTGTGAGGCTTAAATGTGTGGGTCTTCATTGTGCTTTAATTGTGGGGGGATGTTTAGATGGTTTGGAGGCCTAGATGTAATTTTTGTGGTGAAGTTTGGTGGAGGGGCCTATTTGGCCGAAATCGTGGGGTTTGTTGTGATATTTTGGAGCACATTGTGCCCCCATTAGGTTGTGATGGTGTTGTATTTGGCGTAAACCACTTGAAGGAGCATGTGTGGGGTGTTGTATGCCAAAAATTGTGAGTCAGTACTATTGTGGGGCAATTGTGAGGGTTGTTAACCTTGAGCACCTTACTAGTTGGGGGCTTGGCATAGTTGTAAGAAAGAAATAAATGGGGGATCCTGTTTGGTGCCATCGGGTGGTGAAGTCTGAATACCCATCCGAGTGGCAATAGTTAGGATACATTTGATGGTTCTCCTGACTTGTTTGCAGGTGATATGGCTCGTAAAAGGCAAAAGAATGCGGCAGGAACTTCCCAAGAGCCTACATATGATGCCTCCAGGTTCGAATCATAGGTGGCAGAGGACGAATTTCATGCCAAGGCCTCCAAGAGCTTCACCCCTGAGATTCCTATTGACAGGGTGGCCCTCAATGCGGAAAAGGAAGAGATGTATGAGGAAATCCGGCAGAGGGAGATGGAGTTCTTATTTGATGAACCTGAGACAGTGAATGTCATGCTAGTGAGGGAGTTATATGTGAACTGCCCAGCTCATATGTTGTGGGAGGTGACTGTGCGGGGCAGGGTGGTAGATGCCTCAGTTGAAAAGATTCGCCAGGTGTTGAGGCTGCCCAGGTTCACTCGTGACATCGACTATTGCCAGGAACCACAAGGAGTCACTTGGGAGAATATGACTGAAGTACTCTGCGCAGGGGTCAACCACTCTGGTTACATGACGATATCACCCTGAACTCCAAGTCATTCACACATTTGGCTAAATGTTGGTTCACCGTCATTTGCAGCCGGTTCTTGCCCACAGGTAACACGACTGACGTGAACTACCAAAGAGCTCTATTGACGTAGTGCTTCATCACTAAGGAAGATTTTGATGCAGCGAGAATAATTGGTGATGAAATGATCCTGCGGTATCCGCTGTTGTCAAAGGGATTCTACTTCCCTTCATTGGTGACGAGGTTGTGCTTGCTAAAAAATATCATCCTACTGATGGAGCCTTGCCCGCTAAAGCACCATTCAAAGCGTCAGGCATCAGAGCGGGCCGAGATGCACCTGCCACCATTCAGATCGATGATGAGGATGAAGCCCCAGCACCATGCAGGAGATCCTATGACAGAGTCGGACCCTCTCGGCAACACCATACTAGGGCAGGCTTATCTATATCCCAGTCCACCTGGCCTATGTTGCATTCTATGAAGGAAGAGATCACAGATCTTCGCACCTTGGTGGATGGCCTACACACGCGTATGGATGCCATGTCTCAGCGACATGCCAGGTCTGAGAGCCGGATGATGGTGTGGTTCCATGCTTTGGGGAGAGATTTTCATGTGGACCCCAGCACCGTCTCAGACTCCGATTGATGCTTAGGGAAGTCTTCTTACCCTTCTACTCTTTATTTTTGATATGGCATGAGGATATACCATAATTTTAAGTGTGGGGCTGGAGACTTGCTCTGGTAGTGTATTGTAGTGTATATAGACATTGAGTATGTTGTAATATTAGATTGATGTTGTTGTGTATAATTGACTGTACTCACATTAGAAGTAACTGAATTGGCCCAACGACGGACACTTGTCGACGGGTCTCTTGAGGGTCAAAGTCAGATATAAAAAAAAACTAAAAAAAAAATGGTAGAGGACTCTTCCTGGGGACAGACCACTTGGACAGTACTCTTGAGGGAAGTAGTACAGGTAGATTTTTCTTTATTTTATTTTATTTTTTAGGTAGTGTAGTAATTCTCCCTTGGTTTTTCTTTTGACCACGGTTCTTTTCCAAGGGCTTTTCTTGAACCGGGTTAGGTAGATTTTACTTTTATAGTTTTATGACCCTTAGGACTCTCTTGGACCAAGATGGGTGAAGGCTAGAATGCAACCCTTAATGTTCACACCTGCAAATAACTAAAACGAACTTGAGGGTGCGACGTCTAGGCTCGTTTATAGACTCATACTTTGATGCCTTAATTTTGCACATCTTGTCTTGCTTGAACGCTCATGTGAGTGTGTTGATAAACTGATTCGGAATGATTTACATGCCAAGTGTGTGTGAGGTATTACTTGCACTCTGTGCTTGCATGCGATACCTAGAACTTGCCCTGTGTGTTTGCAAAGCGAAATAGAAGCTGTTTGGTTTTATAGATGATTGAGGCATTTCTTTGTATAGCCTGTATAATTGTGAATCCACCGGCACATATTGCCATAGTTAACCCCTTTGAGCCTGAAGCATGTTCTTTGATAACCCTATAATAACCTACATCCCTGTGTTTGAATAGTTTGACTGTTTGAACCTATACCTCCTAGAAGCACTTGAATTATTAAAGAACATACAAAAGTTAAAGTGTGGGTAGTAGGGGAGTGGAAAAAGGGGAATCAGGAAAGAAATACTTGAATGGTGCAATGGCTGTTAAAAAAAAGAGAGAGAAAAAGGCCAATTGCACCTAAATAAAAGTGGGGGCACCTATGAAACAAAATGTGGAAGAATGATTGGGTTGAACGTGGAGATTGAAATAAAAGGAAGTTTGTATTAAAAGTGCTTAGGGAGGTTAATCACTATATCCAAATATATCCTACCCGTCCCTTAGCCTACATTACAACCAAATAAAGACCTCTTGATCTTTTATTGAACAGCTCGATTAGTAGAGTATTACACTAGGGGCATGCTTATGGTGTATCTGTATGGCATGTGAATGTTCTTTGCTGAGAGTGAGTAAATTTTATCTATCTATGGTTCCTTGTTGCTTAATTTTATTTGTGTGGAACTTCTCTCAGATTTGTGATGTTAGGGCATATGAATCAGGAAGAAAAAGTGAGTTTTCACCTCTGTTAGAGTAACTAGAGTAAGCATGAGTGTGCCATGGCATAGAGTCTGCATCTGAGTGTGACTGTTGCACTGCTTAGATTATTCTTTCATAATGGCGGGTGTGGCATAAACTTGGGGCAATGCATCTAACGGTTAGGCCTAGAAGTGTGATTTAACTTGCTCGAGGACGAGCAAAGGTTTAAGTGTGGGGTGTTGATAATAGGGGAATTTAACTATAATTAGGCCCTAAAGAACCACCTTCTTGTATAGTTTTGATGATAAAAGTGATAACAAAATGCTCTGATTAGCGCTTTTTATGCTTTGCAGGTGATATATGACAAGAGAAGGCTATGGAGTACTTTTGGAATCAAATATGGAAAAAAAGAGGCTAATCGTAAAATCCCGCCAAGTGAACCACGCGAAGCAGCTCAAGCCAGGCCTGAAGAAGGACTGTCACGGTTCCACCGTAAACGCGGCAGAGAGTACTCGCGGACAACTAAAGAATCAGAGAGCATGTTTGGCCGCGGTTTGACCGCGACCGCGGCAGAACCGCGGTAGAGGCGGAAAAGTTCAGGGACCTAAGTGCAAAACACGGGAATTTTAGCCCAAAACCCTATTTTAAACACTAGACTTCGCCCAAAGGAGGCATGTATTAATTTAGAGAGTATTTGTTAGGATAAGGAAATTTTGTTGGGCAATTCTGCGGCCGCATAAGTGGTACCACAGTCCTGTCGCAGACCGGCCTAGTGTTGCCCAGTTCTTGACTTCATTTTTGTGGACTACTTTGAGGGCCGCATACTTGTTATGCGGTCCATATTGAGATCGTAGACATGAGACAGAGGGTCCATTTTTGTATTTTTATAACCCGTCCCCATTTTGATAAATAGCCTTTGGGGCTTAATTTGGGACGAATTTCTTGAGAGTTTAGAGAGTGGAAAGAGCATTTTAGAGAGACATGGGAGAAACCTCATGGGAGAAACCTAACATTCCAATCATCCAATCTTGCATAAATCTTCAGGAACCAAGGAAGCTAGTCACCAGATTATCATCCATCCGGGTAAGTCCTACTTCTAAGCTTTCATTCATGAGGTCATGAGTTCAAATATAATGTAGGGTTAGATATAGGTCATGCATATGACACTAGATTGTGGTATGTGGGATTAATGAACTATTTTGGATAGTTTCTTGTTGAAATTGGTTAAGGGAATAAGGGATTACCATTTTAGAGCCTTGTAGCCTATTTTACATGATAGGTGTTTGACAAAATTCCTAAGAGAGTTACACCTTGGGAATCCTTCTAATTATTAATTGATTTTCGTTGTCTTCATATAGATTGTTATTGCTAGAAGTGTTGGTGCGTTGTAGTAATTTAAGGAGCTCAAACAAGGTATGTTGGCTAAACTCTCTCTCTTAGAATCGAATTCCTTAATGTTCCTGTAAGCTCAAGTATGGCTGGCTCAAGATTCCTAATTTCTATACTCTGGGTTATCTCCTATAAACCTGACTATTCCGAATGAGCCTTATGACGAAAGATATATGTTCAGAGTGTGATTTTATATATTAAAATGTGATGGCTTTCAACCCTGTTTCAAATGAAAGCTAGTATGCCAAATTGTGTGAGAAAAACTCAATATGCTTGAGACTCTTAATTGTTCATATGTGTCTAAAGTCTTGATTGAAAATGTCTTGTTGTTGATAATCTGTTAGGATGCTTGAAAATAAAATAAATGAATTGGGGAAATAGAGTGTGGCCGACGTGCCAAGAATTTAAGTTATAATTGTGACACCAATGAAATGAGAAGATATGAGACAGATTATGAAATGAGCCTCGACTAAACTGATCATAAATTACTTCAAAAATAGAATTGCCTAAAAGCTTTTGTGCTCAATTTATGCTCATACGTGGCTGTTTTAAATAATTCTTTGCTTTATCCATGTGTCGAAATTGTATGCTATCCTTTTTTGGAAAGATAATTGTAAGAATAAATGGTGTATTGATTATTTATGACCCTGATGTGTGTTTCTATTGCTGGTTGGTATGCCCCATTCTTTGGGAAGAAACCTTTTGTGTTTAAAGTTTTCATAACTAATGAACTCGAGGTATATGATTTTCGAAATATTCTATATGTTAAAATTGGATGATTATCCTTGGAAATAAAATAAGTAAAAATGTGAATATGAAATACGACCATCAGGCTATGAATAAAGAATCTTGTGAAAGGCCAAAAGAGCCAAGGAAATATTGTTGTTGTGATTTGGTGAAAATACTAGTGAAGGTATATACAATGCAAAATATGTTGAGGTGAAAACATTTGTAATTATGTTACCTTTATATGCAAACCAAATCAAAAATGTTATTGGGAGTATCATTAGCAAAACGAGGAAGGGTGGGTCATAAGGCTCACAACTGGAACTACACGTACCAATGTAGGTGTGGATTGTGATTGTTTCCCCTTATTTGGGATGAAATTGAAATATTGGTAAAATTGTGATTATTCCCCTTAATTGGGATGAAACTAGTAATGGCTGTGGATTGGAAAAGTCAACTCACACGCCATATGTGGGGACGCGGCCTAGCCGAACAGGTGGAGATCATACGCCATATTGCGCACATGGTGGTACTACTCTTGGTAACATGTGGTACTACTCTTGGTAACAGATGGTACTACTCTTGGTAACAACTTTCTTTCGTATCACCTGTCAAACCACATTATTCATGGGGAGATGGTCTAGCTGATCGGGCGTGATCGGACTCCGTGCTAATAAATACAGTGGTATATTGGTAATAATGATCTCCCAACCAATATTGTATATGAAGTTTGTATTTATGAAAATTATTATGTTTAATTAGACATTTGGATATTGTTGATTGTGACTTGCTATTTCTGCGTGTTGCCTTTTCCTATATGGGCATTATATTTTGAAAGAGGACTTTTAGCTATACATACTAGTATTATTCGACGGTATGTAAGGCCCCGTAAAAATTTGTGCTCAAACCTAGTAGCTCGTGGTGTTAAGCTTCGAATATGTGTTAGGAATGTGTAAAATTCTCCGCGATTCGGACCCTTTGTATTGATCTAAGTTTTTTAAAAATCAAAAAGTCAAGTTTTCCAGAAAAGTGTCATTTTGCGATCCAGAATGCGGTCGCAAATCTAGTATGCAGACCGCATTTCTGCTGCAGATTGAATCAGTGGTTTGGTTAAAATTTAAGGTAAAAAATACGGTGCATTATGCGACCGCAAACCGTGTATGCGGACCGCATTTTCGTTGCATACCCAACCAGTGGAATCAGGTTTTTGTAACACTTTTTGCGGTCCATTCTGCGGACCGCATTTTGTATCTGCGATCGCAAAGTGCGACCGCAAACCTGACTCGGGCTCCTAATTTTTTAAATTTTAAATCCGACCCCCTTTTTAATAAAACACCCCAACCCCTCACTTTAACAACTTCTTTTGAACAAAAATAAGAGAGAGGGAGGAGGGGTTCTTGAGAGAGAGTTCATCTTCTTCAAATTGATTCTTCAAAACTATCCGGGTCGGGAAATTTTAAAGTGAGTGTCTTTATCCACATTCTTGCAGGTAAAATCGCTAACCCATTTTCATTAATTTCTAGGTTTAATTGGGGGGGGGGGAGTCTCATGCATTAATTCTTGATAATAGAGGTTGAAACATTCATGCATGTCTTTTAAAACCTAAAATCTGGTAAGAAGGACTGGGTAGGAGTAAAGAATTGTACAAAGGAGGGTTGATAACCTAAATGTGTTCGGGTAGTGATTGTGAACTTTGATTCTAAGAAATATGTGTTAATTTGTGCACTAGATTGACGTTGCTAGGCTTTTTGGTGAAGTTGAAAGTAGAAATTAAAAAGGGAATTCGGCTCCAGGTATGTATGGCTAACTTTGACCTTTGTATAGTCACTTTATTTGATGTACGACTATTTGGTATGTGATATCTATGTGGACTATTTGTGAAATTCTTGTGATTGGTATGCTTTGAGTGTTCGTGGTTAAGTCTCCCGATATAATGGTGCAAGTAGTTGGCAACAAACCAAATGTGTGTGTGTGTGTATGAGAGTGTTTATGTGGTAAGAGCTGGGAAACAATGATGATTATGGAAATTCTTTGTGAATAAACATATATGGCTTGTCATGGACAATTATTGTTGTGACTTAAATTGCATATGGGTTGTTGGATATGATAGAAATGGTATTGATGGCTATGGAAATTCTTTATGAATTATTGTCGTTGATATTATTATTATTTGTGAATTGTTGTTGTTGTTGTGTGTTTGAGAATTTTGATTGTTCGGTGGGATCAGTTTGCGCGCCGCAACACGAAGTAACAAGGTGTGGGTTGTGGTGATAAGGGTGGCCGAGGTAATAAGGGTGGAAAGTGATCGAAATCACTATTGAAACAAAAATATGAGAAAATTGTGAAATCATTGATGTGATGATGTTGAAGGGAAAAAAGGAGAGATTGTAAACTTGTTTGGCTCGATTGTTCCTTTCATGCGTATTTGATTGTTGATTCTATTATTGCTCGTTACTTGTGTATAGTTTGAGTTTACTTGGGGCAAAGTTTGTTCATACATACCAGTATAATTCAAATGTACTGACGTCCCTTTAGCCGGGGACGCTACATTCGTGTTATGATTGTAGGGGGATCTATAGCAGGTACTCCAGTCCACCGACCATAGCTCCCCTTCACTTCCTGCCAGCTGAATTGGTGAGCGTCTTTCCTCTCGGGGCCCTACGTGGCTCATGCCGCTTTTATTCCGGAGTCTTGTTTTGGTATTTGTGTAAGGTATAGCCGGAGCCTTGTTACCGGCAAGTATTGTATCATCCTTTTGTATCCTTAGAGGCTCCGTAGACAGGAAATGTGGGTTGTGAACTTATGTAAATACGTATTGTACCTTAGGCAATGTAAGTTGTAAACCACGCTAAGTAACCATGTATGTTATGTATCTTTTGTAAAAAGTTGTTTTAATTATAAGTGGCTATTTCCTTTAATTAATGAGTAATGAGAGCACGGGGTAACACGTGGGGTAGGAAAGGCACCCAGGTCCGCTTGACTGGGGCTACCCGGTCGAGCGCAGGCATGTCCCTTGATTTTGGGGCGTGACATGGTACTAACGTCCCTTTTGCCAGGGGCGCTGTATCTTTAATGAATGTAGATGATTTCATAGAAGGCGGCATTGATCAGTGATAACGGATATGAGGAGCAGATATCCACACTTATTCGGCACTTAAAGTATGATTCTAGACCCGTTCGATGATGAACGTTTGTTTAAGATGTGAACAATGTAATGACCCAACCGATTGTTTTACTTTTTAGATCCCTGTTCCCCTAAATAAGACTCCCTGTATGTGATTTTACTATTTTGTGACTTGCGGGGATGGTTATTTCGGGTTTGGAAAGGTTCAGGTTGAAATCGGAACACTTAGTTTCTTACTATTGGCTAAAAAGGGCTAAGTCTGACTTGAGGCAACAGTTTGAGTAAATGACCTCAGAACTAGAATTTGACCGTCCAAATAGGTTCGTATTATGATTTTGGACTTGGAAGTATGTTCGGATCGGGTTTTGGATGACCCGGGAGCGTTTCGGCGCTTAATATTGGAAGTTGGCACATTGAAGGTTTTAAAGTTCTTTAAATTTGGTTTGAAGTAGGTTTTGGTGTTATTGAGGTTCATTTGAGATTCCGAGCTCGTGAATAGTTCCGTATGGTTATTTAAAACTTGCATACAAAGTTTGATGTCATTCCGAGTAGTTTAAGTATGTTTCAGCGCGTTCAGAGTAAGTGGGAAAAACTTGAAGCTTATAGGTTGATTCGATTTGATTTGGGGCGTGATTCTTGGTTTTATTATTATGTTCAATGTTTTGAGAGGTCGAGCAGGTCCGTCTTAAGTTTATGAACTTTTTGGTATGCTTGGTTGGGGTCCAAAATGCTATTCGGACGATACGCGGAACTCGTTTGGCCTTGGAGAAAATGGTTGAATCAATAAAGCTTCTAGTGAAATCGCACCTGCGAGGAGCCAGTCGTAAGTGGGAGCTTTTGACTATAGATGCGTTCTGGCATGAGCTGCCCAGTGATTGCAGAAGCAGGGCAGGGACCGTACCCGCAAAAGCGCAGGTGCGAAGAAGGCAAACATAGAAGCGGGCAGGGTCGCAGCTGTGGCACGAATGCCGCAGGCGCGGGCTCGCAGAAGCAAGCCATTATTCGCAGATGCAAAAGTAGGCCAGCTGGGGGATAGCTACATTGGCGATGCATTTTTCACATAATCGGAAATCGCTGGGCAGTGAGGTTCATTTAAGACAGGACTTAGGCCATTTTTGGCTCATTTATTTCACTTCGTGGGTGATTTTGGAGCTTTTTAGATAGGGATTTTCACCTAGATATTGAAGGTAAGTAATCTCTATCTAATATGAGTTAAATACATAGATTATGGGTAGATTTTAACATGTGAAATTATGAAAATTGTGGGTTTAGTTGAAAAAACCAGATTTTGATAAAAACTGGATTTAACAACGATTATGGAATAGGGTGAAAATGAATATTTGAGTTCGTAGTGTTATGGGTAACATTATTCTTCAAAATTTTCCGAAATCCGGGCACGTGGGCCCAGGGGTGAATTTGAATCTTCCAATTTAAATTTGGTATTACTCCAATAGTTAAATTATGACCTTTTGAGTATATATTGACTTATTTATATAATATTTGGCTAGTTTCGGGTTGTTTGGCACCATGTTGAGGATTTAAAACGTACTTGTGGACCGGAAGAGAGCTTGAGAATGAGGTAAGTCTCTTGCCTAACCTTGTAAGTCGGAACTCATCTCCCTAGGTATTTTTTTGTTGTGAATTAATTGTATGGGGAGCTAAGTACGCACTAGGTGATGAGAGTCCGTGCGTAGCTATATTTCATGAGATGTCCGTGTAGTCTTAGGTTTGCATCATGTTTTAATTGTACTGTCATATTATTTATGCATATTAATTATCTTGTATAGAGCTGAGACTAGAGATTTTAAAGTTGAAACATCCTAGTTATATTTCATATTTTTGGGAAAGAATTGAAGAATATTTAATAACTTTGAGAAATCCATATCCTCTCGCGTTGCAAGTTCTTCCGTGAGCAAGGTAAACTTTTCTATTCTCATAGGAGCGGGCCGTTCATCTCGGCAGGTTAATAGATGCATCTATGGTTCGTGACCTCGGCATAAACCGTGCGTGACAATACTCGGGGCCTAAGTATATTTGATATTATGTTATGGCTCGAGATGTTATAATTATTTAGTTGCAAAAAATGTCTTGGAATTTACTATTAGTCGAAGAATGATTTTTTACTGCTTGTTATTGAGTTATTATTATTATTTATATAATCTATAATTATCAAGAATTTTTGCATTTTACTTGTTGGCGCATAGTAAGTATCATTGTCGATCCCCTGTCACTACTTCTTCAAAGTTAGATTGAATACTTACCGGGTACATGTTATTTATGTACTCACGTTACACTTCTACACTAATCATGCAGTATCTGAGGCAGGTGCATCTGATAGTCGTCTCGACGCGCATCCCTGGTACCTGGAGACTTAGTGGTGAGCTGATTTTCGAGCCCGTTCTGCAGCACCTAGGGTCTTTCTCACTTTTGTATTTACTTTCTGTCTACTCTATTTGAGACAGTAGCTCAGAGTTTTGTATATTATACTATTAGCTCATACACCTGTGACATCAGGTCTTGAAAAATATGCTAGTTGACATTTGATGCTTTTGAGTATTTATTTCGTCACATTTGTTCTTATAATTGTTTACACTTTATTTTATTGAATTTATCACCTCGTACTTATCTAATAATTAAAAATCAACTATTTTTAAATTGTTAAAAGGAACAATCACATGGTTAATTCATCGTTGGCTTGCCTAACGGCGACGTTGGGCGCCATCATGACCTATAGAAGAAATTAAGTTGTAACAAGAGGTATTTATAGTTTAGAATTAGGTTAAAGTATAATTTTATAAACTTAGATTTTAAGAATAAACTATGGGGATAGGGGGTGTTTTGGCGGGTTGGAAACCAACTATGGCCGTTTAGGGTCGTGGCCTAACAACTAAATTGCAAAAGTCAAATTTTCTTTTTAAATGGCCTGATGTGGGACGGGATTGGTCCGAACTGGGATTTTAGCAGACCGGCCAAGTCATTCCAAACGGGACCAACACCTACTCCCCCTCCCATTCCCTATAGGTACCGTATGATCAAAATCAGATGGGGACCAAATCCAAAATGGGATGGAACGGAACCCGGGCTTACCCGGCCCACTTAACAGCCTTACTTTATATTTTGGTGGCATGACCAAAAGTTGAGGGAAATGCACAGTTAGCCATAATTGGAGATGTATTTACTCTTTAGCCACTTTTAAAATGTATTTACTCTTTAGTCAGTGCTTAATAAATTTTACCCGCTTGGATGAAAATACCCTTGTGATAGACATGGGTGTTCTGTAAATATTAAGGACAAAGTGTCCTGTATTTGCACCTTCAGTTGTTAAACTTTAGGATATTATGTCCTTATCTTCATATGTGAAGTATAAATGTTAAGGACATGACGTCCTTAACTTCATATGTGCAGAGTAAATACTAAATGTTAAGGACATAATATCCTTAATTTGTATTTGCGCCTTCTGTTGTTAAACTTCAGGACCTCATGTCCTTAACTTCATATATGCAATGTAAATATTAAGGACATAATGTCCTAAACTTCATGTGTGTAGTGTAAATGTTAAGGACGTAGTGTCCTTAACTTCATGAATGCTGTGTAAATATTAAATAGAAAAGTGTCTTGTATTTTCACCTTCCGTTGTTAAACTTTAGGACATCTTGTCCTTAACTTCATATGTGCAATGTAAATGTTAAGGCCATGACGTCCTTAACTTCATGTGTTCAGTGTAAATGTTAAGAAACCATTTCCTTAATATTTACACACCACTTATGAATAAAGAGTAAAAATATCTTTTCGTATTAATTTTAATAGAATAATATTTATTTTTGCCCACAGTTAAAAATATGGGATTTTTTCATAACTATACTATATATGAAACTTTATTACCCTAAATATGCATAGTTTGTTAATTACCCGCTCAGTCCACCATTTACCTACAAATTTTGTACCATTCGACTATTAGGCATTAAAAGAGCAAAATATTCCCTAAAAAACGCGCTAAAATTAAGGAGAGAATCTTGGTGTTAATTGATTCTACATTGCAATTTGATCCTTTGGCATTTATCTTGATTTATCTTGCTGTTTTGCCATAGAACAAGCACGACCATTACCATATTGTTCCTTCATGTGCTGCAGACTTGCAATCTTTTCTTGCAACATTATAGCTGCGTGGAAAATTTTGAGCCATGATCATTATAAATTTATTGAATAAAAAAAAACGTGTTTCCTCAAAAAAAAGATTCAATTTTTAAAAAGGGAAAGGAGATTTCTCATCTGCGTATTTTTCTCTAGAACTACAATTCAAATTCTCGAAAAAAAAAGAACGAACAATTCAAATTTTCGAGTTTCAACAACTCAAAGTTAAAAAAATCCGTTCTTCCATATATTTTCCACCATTGATAGCCATTAAAAAGCTTGAAAGCTTTGAATTCAAATTTGGGTTTTCAAAAATCATTATTTGTTTGGACTGGGTGTTGTTGTAAATAATTCGGAATATGTTTAGGAGTTTATATCTCAATTTTGAGGGGTTTTGGTGAAGATTAGACTTGGTTTTGACTGAATTTCATATTCAAACTCGAAGAAGAAGAAGAAGAAGAAGAAGAAGAAGAAGACATATTTTCAGAAATTGTAGATAAATTGTAATTAAATTGTAGAATTGTAGATATATTGTAGATAAATTGTAGATAAATTGTAGATGAATTGTAGATTGGGAAGACTAAAACTTCTACAAATCTTCTACAATTATGTCGAAAATGCCAGTTATGCTACAATTGAAATGAGAATTTGGATATTAAAATTCAATGTATCTATTTTGTAGATATCCTGTAGATAAATTGTAGATTATTTGTATTCTAATTGTAGATGCATTATTTTCTGTTTTCACTAATCCAAAACGACTAAAGCTTCTACAAAATCTTCTGCAAAAAAACAGTCTACAATTTATCTACAATTTTTCTAATTTGACTACAATTTGACTACAAAATATCTACAAATTCTGGAAATATATTTTCTTCTTCTTCTTCTTCGAATTTCAATCGACTGTGTTAACCAGTAACCTTCAACCACTGCCCAAAAAAAATAATCTATATAGTAGTAGAGAAAGTATCAAATATCAAATACTGCTCAAATTATAAAACAAAACGTATGCAACATTGAGTACCAATGCAATAGTATTAAAATTAAAAAAGAGGAGTAAAAGATCCCTGTATCAGTGGTGGAAAATGACAAAAATAAGTCATCCACAATAACAAAGAAATCAATAACAGAGATTGAATGACAAAAAAGTGAGAATGCAAGATATTCTAGGAAGAAGGAATTCTGAATGGTTTCTTTTCTTCCGCTGCTTCTGGAAGTCGTTTGGAAGCTTTTTTTCATGATATGGGAATCAACTGAAGGTAAAACGTGTGGGGTGTGGGAGGAGAGATAGGCGGGTAAACTAAAATTGGAGAATATAAGCTCCTAAATTAAAGCCTAATATTAATAAAGCATTAATTATACCCTAAAATTGAATTATGGTATATAAATGGTAATTTGGTATGCTTAAATGTAATAAACACAAACCTTAAACATTAAGGGTAATAAAGTTTCATATATGGTATATGTATGTAAAAATCCCTAAAAATATTGGATAAAAACTAAATATCATCTTAAAAAGTGGCTATCCACGCCATTTCTACCCAAAAGTTCACACTTCCGAGCCCAAAACCTTCCCAGGGTTTCCCACACCCGTTGGTAACACACTACTTACCGACAAAAGAACCGCAGAAAGCATAGTAGTCTTTAACTCTGAAATCGAAACTCTCCCATTCGCTTTTTTAAAAACCCTCCTCTTCTTGGCGCCCCCGTTGCTGCTTCCCTTTTTTAACTTCTCCATTGTTCGCCACTATCAAATCGACAAAATGCATGCCCCAGTTCTCGTTCTCCGTAAGTCCCCCTTTCTCTATTTCTATTTTAATGGCTTGGGCTTTGTTGTACAAGATCGATCTTTTTCCTTTTTTGGCGAAAAACTGTTTGGTTTTTCTGGGTTTTGCTTAAATATGTTGTTGTAATGGATTTCTGTTAAAGATCGCCGTTTTTGTCGTTTTGGGTTTTTGTTTTGTTAATGTTCACATTTTTGGAAGATCCTGTTTCGTTATAATGATTCTTATGATGGTTTGTTTTAAGCAGAGGATTCTATGAAGCGGGAACAAGGTGGCAAAGTACAGCGTGCCAACATTCAAGCTGCAAAGGTAAGACTAATGCGTGTTTCTGTGGTCTATATTTACGTTGAATGAAAAGCCAAAGCGTTGTTAGTTTATGGAATGATTGGTATTAAGTTGCCTATTTGGAGAGGGTGGAGTTGTACTTAATGAGTCATATTGATGTGTGTCTACTTGTGGGACATATGCAATTATCTTCTTTGTAAAATTGCTCATCCAAGTTGATTCTCTTTGTCTTTCACTTTTGTCTGCCAGGCAGTTGCCGATATTATTCGTACCACTTTGGGTCCACGATCCATGTTGAAAATGCTGCTTGATGCTGCTGGAGGTATATTGGTCTTTGATATGTTAATTTTTCATGAAATGAGTATTGCATCAGAATGTTTTCCTATGCATATGACTTGCTCATGCTGTTTCTCCATATAGTACTTGATGTTGAGTTTACTCTTTTCCCCTTCTGTTATGTACAGGAATTGTAGTAACCAATGATGGAAATGCAATTCTTCGTGAGTTAGATCTTGCACACCCTGCTGCAAAGGTATAGCCCCTCTCTCTCTGTGTGTGTGTTCATCTATGTTCCCTTTTTTGGCTCAGGGATGTTTGTTTGCATATTAACAGTATACCATTTGCCAATTGCTTTTTGAATTGCGTCGATCACTCAGTTGGATACTATCTTTCCTTTTCCCCCTTTCATGACCTGTATTTCTCTGGGATGCTGCAGTCCATGATTGAACTAAGCCGTACCCAAGATGAAGAAGTAGGAGATGGAACTACATCAGTCATTGTCCTAGGTATGTTTGATTTAGTTTTTGTCCTTTCAATTGTGTGTTTTATCACTAAATTGCTGACATGCAGTTTGTTTGCTTATCATGTCTCCACATGAATTACCTATATTCTTAGTATTGACTTACATCATTCTTCTAAGTGATTATATCTGGGGAGTCCAATTGTGTTGGATATACGATGCAAGTGGATTTGCTCCTGACATATACATATGCAAGTGGATTTGCTACTTACATAATACATATAAATATATACATATGTAAACTCACATACACACGTATACACAACCACAATTATAAGTGTAAGTGCATGTCTGGTTTTGGCTTCTTTCTTTGTTCCATTTTAAACTTATCCCATTGATTTAATCTTGTTAAATTCTAGTAATTGGAACTAAAATGAAATTTACGAAGCGAAATAAAAAATGAATGCATCATTACTCGAGTACATGCCTGTTTGCGCCAAAAAGTAACTTTGAAGAAAAGTGTATTTTTTAATCCCTCTTGAATATAAATATCTGCAATTTCTTTGAAATATTTAGAACATGGTTGTGATAATGGGGGTATTGGAAATGATGGTTGGTGATGTGTTTTTTGCCGAGTTAGTAGATGGTGAGATGATGTTGTGGAAGGCTTTGATGGACAAGGAATTTGGGAAGAAGGAAATATTGGAGAACGAAAAGCTAATTCGTCAAGTGAGAACCTAGGAACATTAGAAACACAAAGCAACAACAACAAATCCACTGGAGTTTCACTAGTGGGTCTGGGAAGGGTAGTGTGTATGCAAACCTTCTCCCTACCCGTAGGAGGTAGAAAGGCAATTTTCGATAGACCCTCGACTCAGGAAGATAAGAGAACACTAGAAATAAGCAACAACAACAAAGGGCAGGAAGATAATACCAGCAATCTAAGAGGCAGAAAAATAGATGGGAGAAAGCAATACTAGTAATCTAAGAACAACTTAACGAGACACTATCATACTAGCCCTAAAAAATCGACATGGAACAGAAAAATGCTTGACTACCTACTAATCTCTTACCCTAATTTTCGACCTCCACATCATCCTATCAAGGGCCATGTCCTTGGTAAGCTGAAGTTTTGCCATATCCTGCCTGATCACTTCTCTCCAATACAGTCCTCTACCTCTCCTCATACCCACCCAAGCCAACCCGCTCTCGCATCCTAACTCGGACATTTAAGCTTCTTCTTTTCACATGCCCGAACCATCTAAGCCTCGCTTCCCGCATCTTGTCTTCCATGAAGTTGATGTACTTTCAAGGTTTTGCACCTCTCAAATGTAAAGAAGGGAGAAAAATAAAAGCACCCCGCTAAAGCTTTTCACAAAACTAGCGAAAGTGTTTTTCAAACTCACGTTAAAAGGATGTGAGGCGGAAAGAAACTATACTCACACGTTTTTCAGTCCCGCAAGATTGCAAGAAGCGTTGAATAAAGAAAGAACAATAAAACAAAAAGTAAATTACGTTTTTGAAGCAAGAGCTTAGAAAAAGTAATCACCTATGTTTATTTTCAGTATATTAAGCCCTTTAAATAAGCCTTATAATAATTAAAATTGATAAGGTTAAGGAAAACTAATCATAATTAAACTAGAATAAGAATAAGGCTAAGAAAACCTATCCTAGCTAAAATAGGAAAAAGAATTCTAGTAGGAATGAACTACCAACTAACAATCCTAGTTTGACTAGAACTATAAATATAATCCTACTAAAACAAGAATCAAATTGCTAGGAAACAAGAAATAAGAAATCTTAATCTTTATGGAAAAGAAATTCTAATCTTGAATGGATTCTTGGACTGATTGAATTTTTTGGATTCTTGATCTTGCACCTCTCAAGCACAAAGAAGAGAGAAAAAAAGAAAGCACTCCGCTAAATTTTTTCACAAACTAGCGAAAGCATTCTTCAAACTCATGTTAGAAGAATGTAAGATGAAAAGAAACCTCATTCACAAGTTCTTCAATTTTGCAAGATTGCAAGAAGTGTTGAATAAAAGAAAAACATGAAACAAAAAATAAATCACGTCTTTGAAGCAAATGCTTAGAAAAACTAATACCCATGTTTATTTTCAGCATATTGAGCCCTTTAAATAGGCATTACAATGAGCAAAATTGATAAGGTTAAGAAAAATTAATCCTAATTAAACTAAAATAAGAATAATGCTAAGAAAATCTATCCCAACTAAAATAGGAAAAAGAATTCTTGTTGGATTGGACTACTAACTAACAATCCTAGTTTGACGAGAACTATAAATATAATCCTACTAAAACAAGAAATAAGAAATCCTAATCTTCATGGAAAAGAAATTCTAATCTTGAATGGATTCTTGGACTTCTTGAATTTCTTGGATTCTTGACCTTGCATCATTCTCTGTCGGTTGAAAAAGGCTCGTCTTCGAGTCTAACAACTTCCATAGATTGCGCAAGATTTGTTATAGTAAGAATGGAGACCCAAGGTGGAAAGAAAATAATAATTGGGACCCATTTCTTACCAGGTTTTTAGTTACATTTTGCTAGTTTATCATAGAGCTTCTTCACGTTGTAAGCAAAATAGCAAACTTAGCATGTGGTCGAACTAAATCCCACTTTCTAAGTTCCAATTTTCTACGTAGTCTTCTCCATGTATTCTTTCTATGTTGATTCTCTAACTTTAACTTATGACATTAAGTTATTGGTATTAGAAATTCATGGAACTTAACCAACCCCATGTGTAGCTTTTGACTCAAGCATGGAGATCAATGCTCTTCTTGGGAATGCATCAATTGCATTGCTTATACACCAACAATTCCTTTGATGATAGCAATATATATTTATGATGTTCAAACATCTTGTTTCTCTAATATATGGACTCAAACTCTCTATTATCCACTCCTTTATAGGTAATCCTTCCTCTTGTTCATGCATATTTATATGGACTTTAGGATTAAAGCAATATGCAGACTTGTTTGGGATGATAGAGTTAAGAATCAAGTCAATATTGTGTTAGCATCTTTGAAGGCGAAAAGTCAATGACACACATTGGATAATCCAATGGATCGTCATAAAACTTTGGTGGTAATTCCTCAAGTTTTGGATGCAATGCATGTTTTATCTCTTTGATAATGGTCTTCATTAGTTTCATCCTCTACACTCCTTTGATTATCCAAAAATTTATTATATTTGGCATGGTGCCTTGGTACTCTTATGCCTAGGTCAGATTCAACAAGTGTTTTGGATAGCGTGCGGTGACAAATAGTGATGAGGGCCCGCTTCACTGAGGCGAGAGGCGAGCAGCGAAGCGCTTGCTTTTTTATGTGAAGTGACAATTTATACAAAAAAATGAAATATATTATATATATCCGTGCTAATTTATGTGAACTTGCTTGACCGGACACGGATTTTAAGAAAAAATGAAAACTTTTGGAATTTGTGGTCCTAAACAAGTCACAAAGGGGTCCAAAGTATTTGTGTGGTTATAAAAGTTTCTCATTAAGGATAGAATTAAAAGTTTAAGCTAAATTGTTTTCATATTTAGAAAGGGGTCATTCTTTTGGAACGGACCAAAAAGGAAATAAGTTCACATAAACAGGAATAGATGGAGTAATAAATATATCGATTCAAAAATTAGAAACTCAATATATAATCGTAGTAGATTCATAAACTAAAAGTCTAAAACAAGCAATATCTATTCTTCTTCTAGCTAATTCCAAGTTATATCATTTCTTTTATTACTATCGGACGACGCCATTTCAATACTGTTTTATAGGAAAAAATTATCAAGTCAATATTCAATTAGTTCTAACTGAAAAAAGGAGGAAATTTGAGATTTAAATAAAGCTCTCCGTCTATGCCCAAAGTGAAGTTGTGAAAAATTGATAAACAAAAAACAGAGCAGAAAAAAGAAAGAAGAAGAATTGAAGAAGCTCTTTGAACCGAGAGCTTTTCTCAGACTGTTCTGTTGAGTGCTGCAACAGTGATAAAAAATAGAGCCAAAAGAAAAAGAAAAAGAAAAAGAAAGAAGTAGAGAATAAGAAGAAAAAGAAAGAAAAAAAGGAGCCCAAAACAAAAAGAAAGAAGAAGAGAAGAAGAAGAAAAAACAAGAAACAAGAATATTGGACAAAGTTATAGAATAGAAACTTGAAGAAAGAAGAAAAGAGACGAAGAGAAGCATACCCAATAGGAGAAAGAAGAAAGAAAATCGCCGATCTGTTCTAGGTCCATTGTCGACTTGAAGGAGAAAGAGTAAAGAAATCGCAAGCCCTAATTTTTTGTGTGACAGATCGTTGCTGCCTTCTTCTTCTTTTCTTTTTTGCAAAAAGCGACAGCCACAGAGGCAGAGGTGCTCGCCTATTTGAAAATGCTACGCCACGCTATAAAATAGCGATGGTAGCTTGCCTTGCCTCGCCTCATGCTATTAGCGCGAGGCGAGCGCTATTTACAATACTGCATTCAACCTGTTCATCATGCTCAATACATCTTGCTCTATGCGATTGTATTGAGGGATATAGAAGTGGTAGACGTGGTGGTTACACTGAATGTTATGTGGTGGTGGAGGTTGTAGGCGTTTGTGATGGATTTGGTAGCTGATGGTGAAGCACCAAACCTTCAACCAACTCAGTAAGCTGCCTCATTGATTCCGCAAAGCTACCTAGCTGCATTTTAATTTTTTGTTGTCTCATTAAGGACTGTAGTTCTTAATTTTTGAATTTTTAATTAGAGAGGATCTCGAACTTGTTATTTCTTGTTGGTGGCGATGAACAAGGCAGCAAATCAAGAATTCGAACCTGGAACTTGTGCTCTGATACCAAATTGATGTACTTTCAAGGTTTTGCACCGCGCAAGCACAAAGAAGAGAGAAAAGCAAAAGCAACCCGCTAAATTTTATCACGTTCTTCAAACTCACGTTAGAAGAATGTAAGATGAAAAGAAACCTCACTCACGCGTTCTTCAATCCCGCAAGATTGCAAGAAGCGTTGAATGAAGTAAGAACAATGAAATAGAAAGTAAATCATGTTTTTGAAACAAGAGCTTAGAAAAACTAATCACCCATATTTATTTTTAGCATATTGAGCCCTTTAAATAGGCTTTACAATGAGTAAAATTGATAAGGTTAAGGAAAACTAATTCTAATTAAACTAGAATAAGAATAAGGTTAAGAAAACTTATCCTAACTAAAATTGGAAAGTGAATTCTAGTGGGAATGGACTACCAACTAACAATACTAGTTTGACTAGAACTATAAATATAATCCTACTAAAACAAGAATTAAATTGCTAGGAAACAAGAAATAAGAAATTCTAATCTTATGGAAAAGAAATTCTAATCTTAAATGGATTCTTGGACTTCTTGAATTTCTTGGATTCTTGACCTTCGTGATCTTGCATCAAGGGGTCATCGCAACCTTCACTCATTCTTGATCTTATCCAACCTAGTATGTTCGCACATCCATCTAAACATCTTTATTTCTACTACTTTGGATATGGAAGTTCTTGACTGACCAGCACTTTGCACCACACAACATAATCAGTATAACCAGTACTCTGTAGAACTTACTTTTAAGTTTTAGTGGCACATTTTTGTCACACAAGACACCGGTTGCTAACCTCCATTTCATCCACTCCACCCCTATATGGTGTGTGACATCCTCATCAATCTCTTCATTCCCTTGGATAATTATAATCTTATGGAAAAGAAACTCTAATCTTAAATGGATTCTTGGACTTCTTGAATTTCTTGGATTCTTGATCTTCATGATCTTGCATCAGGGGGTCATCGCAACCTTCACTCATTCTTGATCTTATCCAACCTAGTATGCTCGCACATCCATCTAAACATCTTTATTTCTGCTACTTTGGATATGGAAGTTCTTGACTGGCCAGCACTTTGCACCACACAACATAATCAGTATAACCAGTACTCTGTAGAACTTACCTTTAAGTTTTAGTGGCACATTTTTGTCACACAAGACACCGGTTGCTAACCTCCATTTCATCCACCCCACCCCTATATGATGTGTGACATCCTCATCAATCTCCCCATTCCCTTAGATAACTGACCTGAGATACTTGAAACTTCCTCTATTGGGGATGACTTGTGAATCAAGCTTCACGTCCATGTCTTCTTCCACCGTCATGTCACTGAACTTGCACGCCAAGTATTTTGTCTTTGTCCTAGTTAACTTGAAACCTTTGGACTTTAAGATCCATCTCCAAACCTCCGACTTATTGTTAACACCGCCTCGAGTCTCATTAATCAGTACTATATCATTAGCGAATAATTAGAAACACAAAGCAAAGGAGGATAATACAGAATAAAAGATTGAGACGTTATAGAATCTCAAGCAATGAGGTCAACGTGTATGGAAGTCAATCAACGAATCAACCATCACTTCACTTGTTACCTTGTCCTGAAGTTGATACTTGATGCGCTCATAGTCTTTTTGTTGGTTTTATTAGGCATAATTGAAGAAACTTGAAGTGAAAGGGTGGGAACCCCTCATCAAATATTCTAACCCCTCCAATGTTGGACCAGAAGGGGGAAGTTAATATCATTTGGTTTGTTCGAGTTATACAAAACAATCTAACAGGAGGGGTAGAGAAATTGATAAGTTGGTTTTCTCTCCCAATCTCCCTTAAGCCTAATAGAGTGCAAGGTTTTTAAACAATGAAATCCAATTAGCAAAATTAATAAGCTTCATATTTATCGCTTTTTCTTTTTACCCAAATATTGGATTACCATATTTAGCATGAACTTCACTTTGTTGGGTGGGGGTATATGTTGTATGGAGTTATTCTTGAATTTTACCTTGGATTTCCCATATTAGCTGAAAAGTGTACATAATTACTAGGTTTCAGGGCCTGCATGATGTTGATAAAATAATGGATTACAGTTCTAACCAAATAAGTGCTTTCACTTTTTCTGATTTTTAACATTTTTTATATTTTTCCAATATGTTTGAAGCTGGCGAGATGCTCCATGTTGCGGAAGCTTTTATTGACAAGAAGTATCATCCTACTGTGATATGTCGAGGTAGAGTATGGCTTCTAAATGCTTTTGTCTCATGTCTCATGATTCCTGATTTTAATTAGCACTCCTGTTAGCAGCTTATGGTAAAGCGCTGGAGGATGCAATTGCTGTGCTTGACAAGATTGCACTGACCATTGATGTAAAGGATCGTAAGTTTCTGAACCCTTTTATTGGTTCTTTGTCAGCTTTATAGGGAGCACATCTGCTTTTTAGTCTTTTTTTAAAAATCTGTTTTTTAGTATGTCATATTTAGAGTCATGTAAAGTTTTTCTTTTGGAAGGTGGGAGGGAGGAGGTTATATGAATGCCCGGGTGATGTTTAATGGCTTCTTTAATAATTTGAAACTTTCAGCATTTTTGGTTATTTGTTTGCAGAGTGTTGCTTTTGGCTTATAGGTAAATAGGGGTATAACTGTTATGATTTTTGGTTGAATTTGACTGTGTTATCAATACCAAGGAGGATATGATGTGTCATTGGGTGCTAGAACTTTGTCATAGAAATGGAATCTAAGTTGGTTGTTTCCTTTGAAATTCTATTGATAATATGTGGCACAAGTGCATAGTTACAGTGGCCTGAGAAGTTAGAAGTTTTGCTGTTAATAAGGGGCATTATCCAATTCAAAAAGGGGGCATTGTCATCTGATCTACTTGCCACTGTCGATGAAAATCATTTTTTGTTAAATGGTTCTGTTTAATCGGGTATGAGTAAAATTTGGAAACTTCACAATCATTTTATGCATCAGGTTTTTCTCTTTGTCCAAGTGTATAGTATTTTTGCTCATGTTTCTGAAAGAAAAGGGAAGCGCGAGTTAAAATCCTAGGCAAGGGTCTCTATGGTGTTATTGTAGCTCATTCATAATTTCTTTGAATATGCTCTATGATATGCATTATTACTCACGATATGTTCAAATTTCTGATAGGTGCATCAATGTTGGGGCTGGTGAAAAGCTGCATTGGCACAAAGTTTACCAGTCAATTTGGGGATTTGATTGCAGTAAGTAGTAGATTAATTGCATTTACCTACTCTTTTTTGCCAAAAAATAAACTGAAAAGAAATAATTAAAAAATTTATATCAAGTGCGGAATCTGGTGTTGAGTATTCTGTAAACTATCTTGTTTAGAACTGAGGATTTTTCAACAGAACTTGTTTTTCATCATGGATTCCATTGATTTAAGACTTCAAAGTGTTCTGCTAGAAACTGTATTATATTGGCCAAAGAGGCTCTTTCGGTGCCCTCCAAGACTTGCTGTAGCTTTGCTTCAGTTCATGAGCCTTGACTGTGTGCAATCAAGTGTTATTGGGTTTCGTCTGTTATAGATAACCACCAAAATATACAAGAATAAGTTGTTGCATGTTAGGTTTACCTATGAATAATGTGCATCCACTTATATTGAAGCGATGTAATATGCTTAATTCAGTTAGGAAATCTCCAATAGGCATGCTTATTCTTTGATACTTTTTTCCCGGTAGGGCTTTCCAGACCACCTTACCTGCCTAAAATGTACATCTAGCAGACAATTGTTACTTACTCGTACCGTTAAGGCCTTTTGTTAGTTATATTTTTACAGCCGTATATGCTTTTGATTACTTAATATGTGAATTTGATGATTATTTAAGTCAGTATTTGCATCTTGATGAGGAAAATAGGATTCACATTTATAGAAGTCTTAAAAATAGATTATGATGAAATGAAGCATATATTTTTATTCAGATGATTTCTGGGCTGATTCTTTTTATCTATCTCAGGATTTGGCAATTGAGGCCACAACAATTGTTGGTGTGGAAGTTGGACAAGGGTTGCGTGAGGTGGACATCAAGAAGTACATTAAGGTGGAGAAGGTACCTGGTGGGCAGTTGGAAGACTCAACAGTGCTTAAAGGAGTTATGATGAACAAAGATGTAGTTGCCCCTGGCAAAATGAGAAGAAAGATTGTGAATCCCCGCATCATTCTTCTTGATTCTCCTTTGGAATACAAAAAAGGCGAGAACCAAACCAATGCAGAGTTGCTTAGAGAGGAAGATTGGAATGTCTTATTGAAGATGGAAGAAGAGTTTATTGAGAGCATGTGTGCGCAGATATTGAAGTTCAAACCAGATGTTGTTATTACTGAAAAAGGACTTAGTGACCTGGCATGCCATTATCTGAGCAAGGCTGGTGTCAGTGCAATCAGAAGGCTAAGGAAGACTGACAACAATAGAATTGCCAAAGCTTGTGGGGCAGTTATTGTCAATAGACCTGATGAGTTGCAGGAATCTGATGTTGGTACTGGTGCTGGTCTCTTTGAGGTGAAAAAAATTGGCGATGAGTTCTTCACTTTCATTGTTGATTGCAAGGATCCAAAAGCATGTACAGTCCTTCTAAGGGGTGCCAGTAAAGATCTACTGAATGAAGTAGAAAGAAACCTACAGGTATTTCCTAAAATTGTATGGCCGAGTAGCTTTTACACAATGCATTATTTTAAGCTGTTCTATATACTTCTTTTTACAGG
This sequence comes from Nicotiana glauca, assembly GCA_026770625.1. NCBI lineage: Eukaryota > Viridiplantae > Streptophyta > Magnoliopsida > Solanales > Solanaceae > Nicotiana > Nicotiana glauca. The sequence goes on along the minus strand of MU701001.1, from coordinate 59,272 downwards.
ATGCAATGTCTGTCGCTAGGAACATCATCAAGAATCCTAAACTAGTTCCTGGTGGTGGTGCAACAGAGTTGACTGTATCTGCTATGTTGAAGCAGAAAAGTTCATCTATTGAAGGCATTGAAAAGGTAAACTATGTACTTCAACTTATAGCAACTTTTATTATGAAATTAATTCATGAATATGGCATGTACAATGACGCTTTGTGGAAATTGAAAAGGCTAAAGTGAGGATGCTAAATTGGTTGCCTTAAATTCTCAAATTTCAGTGGCCTTATGAAGCTGCTGCAATAGCGTTTGAAGCTATTCCACGTACGTTGGCTCAGAACTGTGGTGTGAATGTTATTCGTACAATGACGGCACTCCAAGGAAAGGTGAAAGATTTATATTACTGAGGTGGAATTGCTACTTTAGCATCTGCTTGCATTTCATCTATAACTCATTTCGTATTACTATAGCATGCAAATGGCGAGAATGCATGGATAGGCATAGATGGGAATACTGGTGAGATTGCTGATATGAAAGAGCAGAAGGTATGATATTAAATTCCTCAAACACCATTGCAAACACCTTTAACCACTGCTCCTCCAAACGAAAAAAGAAGAAGAAACAAACAAACAAAAAGGAAAAGCTTCTGTCATCACAGAAACTATACCGAGTTTTGATGAGTTCCTGTCATCTTTGCAGCATCCCAAGTTTGTTTTATTACTTTTTTGACCTGCCTTTGACTGATAATGACAAATTTCCTCACTTCTATTAATTCAAGAAACATTCAAATTCCAGATATGGGATTCCTACACCGTGAAAGCTCAGGCGTTCAAAACTGCCATTGAAGCTGCTTGCTTACTCCTGAGAATTGATGATATTGTGAGTGGGATCAAGAAGAAACAGGCCCCTGGAGCAAGCCAAGGTCCATCTAAGCCAAAAGTTGAGGGCGAAGATGACGCAGACAATGACCAGCTAATTCCTGAATGAGATATTTGATGAGTGCACGGAATTGCTTCCCGAACCCAGACTGCAGCTGAAAAACTATCTGTCTGCATGCTCTTTAATGCTAATCAATGCTGATTTTTCAAAAGTTTTGCCCTTAAGGTGTGACTTCTGCTGTTCTGAATGTACACAGTTGTCAGCGAAGAGTAATCATTTGCTTACGTTGTAGTTGAATTAGATCTCTTTTGATTGTTGGATGTATATTATGTTTGATATTGCTAGTGCAAATTTTCCCTCCTGATTAGTAGTTTTCTTGAGATTGAATGTTTGGTGAATTAATCGTTGTCTTTCTTGAAGTTCTTCATTATGATTCTCCAGAATCCTTTTAATTTGATGGCATTTGCTTTAACGTTTAAGGTACTTGTAAAGCACTCTGGATGAATGCTAAAGCCTACAAGTTACTTTAAGCCTTTACTAAAGGTTATTCCGGTCAAATGGATTAAACCACTGGCTCAGATGGTTGTAGCGACGAGAATCCAGGATTATCAGGTGACGGAGGATGCTTAAGAAAAAATGGAGACCTAGTTATGGCTTACTCGACTTTCTTTGATTCCTTCACGAACAACCTGGTTGACCCAAATTTGTGTACTATAAATGGACTTAAAAAGTCTAATCCTAATTAGTGCAATAAACAATCAAGCCGGTACACCTTAGCAGAATGCTCAATTAGTTGATCATCATCTTCTCATATTAATACAGTGAAGTTAATTGTACGAGAGACTTGTTATCTGACTGGAGTTTCCATAGGAACACTTCTACCTTCTTTATGGGTGTAGCTTTGATGAATGACAAAATTCAACTTGTCAATTTCAGAATTAGGACTATCAAAAATTCCTAGTGCTTAATGATGGGTAGTTTTTCACAATTGCTAGTATTCTTTGATATATCGTTTATTTTATGTGCATTTTCTCATTATCAAAGTTAACCGCGAACCTAGGAGTGTTGAGACTAATGGAAGAAAAACTTATTACGTTGCATCTTCCGTTAATCTCTTACTTTCTATAGCAAAAATTTGATTTTCTTTTTCTCAAATAATGTTATACGGAGCAGTATTTCTTAAGATGGAAAGCTCTAAAACACTAGATAATGCATACTTTCATAGGACTCTTTCTGATTTCACATTATTTTTTAGTAGATCAAATTGTTGCAAGTTGGAGGTTCATAGCCAATTGTTGATTACAATTAATCCGCTTGGGATATGGTTTTAAGTAACCTAGAAATTCTGTGACCACCATATTAACTGGTGATGTTTAAGACAATCAATCCGCTCGGAACACGACTTTAAGTAACTTAAGGAGTTATGTGACCACCATATTAACCTCTAGCGGTGTTTGAGACACATATAATACAAATTTTAATTAAATCTAGCTAACTTTTATAGCCCATAAACATCAAAATGGTGTACTCAGAGGACTGTCTCCAAACGCTTAGTTTGGGGTTGCCACGTCATTGCTTTCTTCCACATTCTCTTTTTTCCTCCAAATCTCAATTTTCCCAAACCACTTGTATTCCTATTTTTCTGAAACAGTGCAGCAATCCTCTAATTCGAAGTACCATTAATCTGCAAGTTGAAACTTTTCGCTAGGCAATAGAACTATAGAAGCAAATTATAGCTTTGACATTCACCAACCAATTTTTTTTTTTTTTATGAGGGACCTATTTTCCTTTAGTTCTTGAGATAAAAAGAAGTTTTCCATGTTGTGTCATTCTTACCAGTATTGCTAGTAGTATTCTTGTATTTCCTTCTTAGATTTTTGTTGTTACACGTAGTGTTTTTATTTTTTTATTTTTTTATTTTTGGTTGCTTCATTCCTTAAGCTGAGTGTCTACCGAAAACAACTGCCTTCACAAGGTAGAGTTAGAGTATGCGTACACTATCCTCCCCAAATCCACTTGTGGGATTACATTGGGTTTGTTGTTGTTGTTGTAGTAATTGTCCCTCAATGCAATGTAAATATCTATTGTTCTAAAATTCAAATTGCGTAATATAGGCCTACGCCCCACATAAACTATTTACATGTTCCTTGGCCCGTAGGTCTTGCTGCAAGGTAAGAATATTCTAGCTCTTCCAGAGTAGTGTGTCACTCCAGATAGGGGCTTGCTACAAGGTAAGGAGTCCTTCTTCGCCTTCCACCTAAGTTGCGCCAATAACTACGTCCACTAAATAAAAATATTAAACTAAAAGCCCAGACAAAATGATCATTTAGGGAAAAAAGGCCATCTACAGATCAAGAATGAATAACCTAGGATGCATGTGCCTACAAGAAATCGAGGAGCGACTCATTAACACTAATAGAAATCTGCACAAAGTTTCCTCTCATGATATGAGTTACTACCCCTTGAATACAATATAAATATTTATTGCTCTAAAATTCAAATTGAGTAATATTGGCCTACGCTCTCTAAAAACTGTTTACATGTTCCTTGGCCCGTAGGTCTTGCCATAAGGTTAGAATATTCTAGCTCTTCCGAAGTGGTGTGTCACTTCTAGCTCTTCCAAAGTGGTGTTTCCAATTTCTAAATTTCAAACTTACACCGACCACATCTAAACTACTCATAATTACCTCAAACTTTTCACACAAGTTCTAAGTAATATAAAAACCTTATTCTAACTCCCGGAACAACAATCCAAAACTGATAATATCAAAGTCAACTCCCGTTCAAACCTATGAACTTTCCAAACCTTCAAATTGCCAACCTTCTCCAATTAGGGCTAAAACCTTCTAAAATATCCAAATGCAAATTCGGGCATACTCCCAACTCCAAAATCACCATAAAAACCTAACGTAGCCATCAAAACTCCAATCCGATGTGAATTACACAAAAGTCAAACTTGGTTAAACCCTTCCAACTTAAAGCTTCCAAACTAAGAATCATCCTTCCAAATAAATCCCGAACCACTCGAAAACTAAAATAGACCATACACGCAAATCAAAATATATCATATAAAGATAATCAACACCTCAAATCACCGAACGAAAATACTAATATTCAAAACGATCGTCCGGATCATTATATTCTCCTCCACTTAAACATATGTTCATCCTCGAACGTGTCAAGAGTCATTCCAATGACATCAAAACTCCGTATAAACTAACCATACACTTACCTATGGGTGATCCCACGTCACCTCAATCTACATAAGCCCGTCAACACCATCCAACCGAAGATTCTTTCTTCAACCTTAGTCCATAAACCTTGGAACCCTATTTCTAACATCGAGAATTCATTATAAGACCCGATTCTTGTATCTATACACTAAATAAGTCCGAACAAACTATATCAATACATAATCATATTCCAAGATATATTAACATGATAAACTCATAACCACTCATCAGATCAACAAGTCATGGAGCTCTCTCGTCCAACAAGAATCATAGCCAAATCCTAAGCTGACTAGTGACGTTATTCTTCCAAACATACCTTAATAAAATCCGATAGCACACTCCAGGTCCAATAACCTCACCTCATCTAGTACAAGATACTTGACCAACATGCCACACAAATATCACCTAGTGCCACATACCATGCGATCTTTGCACCAAAAAAACAACTCGAATGTCCCAATGATGGAAAGAGAATTAAATGAGAGAACCATCCCGCAAGCTCAACAGATACCACCACAAAGTGCAATTCTATGAGCTTATCACACAAAGGAGAAACAAAACACATGAAATAAGCACAAAGAATCATATCCTAACATAAGTCTATTGCGATGCGTAACCCAATCCAAGCACTGGTCCACATGGAATACCTCGAGCCATGATGCTCATAATCAACGGCCTTATGCATATAGACGAAAAACACGTGAAGTGCATAGCCATAACAATGGAGAAGTGTATAGCACAATATACCTCAAGTAGGAAAACCATAACCAAGGGGAATCAACCATTCAACACCCTAACACCATCTCGCTCGAATTATGCCACAAGGCCCAAACATAACTGCTTCATGTGTGTAAATAGTCAGCAGTCTCACTACTCGTTGTAGCATAGGATAGTAACACATGGAACATATCTAAACACAAATAAGATCAACTCTAACCACTGACATACCCCTAAATAATAGTTGTGTTGAGTAAACAAATCTGACCCGTTGTAGAATACACATTCTTATTAGGCCCACTAATGGCCTCCAAATCAATTCAGATCTCCTGAAATAGGTAGATAACCTCTAAAAAACCCACAATAATCTATCTATAACACATTCATTCAGCCTTCAACCTCTCAACATACCTTCACAGTTCACAACCAAGGAACAATCTGCCTCTGAGAACCCTCCTAGTCTTCAAATCCCTAAAATACAAGAATCTCCATGTCTGATCCTAACACCATCACACAAATGACTGACATATCCCTCATGCACAATAATCTCACAAGAAATACTTCCTTAATTCCTCCGTGCCACATAGCAAATTTGAACATCAGCAATCGACCAACCAGGCGATTATCATGATACGAGTCAAGCATTTGCCACAAGTCAAAAGATAGTGCGGATTCTAAAATACGCACCCTTTTTAGGTGATACCAGATAGTGCCAACATTCTTCTAAATATATGAAGTCTTCCATTTTGTCTAGAACTTATGACATAATGAAACTGCAACCTCGTATATGCAAACCTCAATCCCACATGTCGCACCGCATTTATCATGCCATCATATGAAAACACGAGAACCCCATCACCAACTATAAATCACAAGAAGGATACACATTCTGTCAACCATAAACCTTCCACTTGACCCCATCCAGGAGAAAATCACCGCACTCAACAAAACTCTATCATGCTTGTAGAAAATATTTGCCCCAAGCCATGGTCGAAACCATCGAGAACTCTTCAAAATTCATTTGCACATAATCAATCCATCATAACTGAATCCCTCTAACTTAACCAAGTCGCGCATGTTGCCAAGCCCAAGAGTATTGCCATAAAACACTTGTAGATTCTTACCACACCAAAGGAATTGCTTCTATTACTATGTTATCTAACCCACTAACAAGTTGTCATATTTCTTCGAATTCCCCTCGACTTGCCTTCAATTTAACACCTCTCTCTGTCATTCCACTACGTTCCTTAACCCTAAACTCATCCTAAGAGATCCTAGTATAAAACCACATCGTCCTAAGGCTCATAAGTCATTGTATTCCCTCTTAAGCACGTAATAATGCCGCAAGAGCTACCCACTCTGAAGAGACCTTATGTGTATATGAAATTTTGTTCTTTAGCCTCTCTAATACTAAATGTGTAATCACTAATATTAAATAAATATCGCAAGTCTTGACACCACCTAATGCAAATATCAGATCTTAGCCATATACAATTTCGGGAAAATCCTCAAATATCACATATGAATTTGAACTCTTTAAAACCTTCTCGAGAGTCCTCCACTATACTCTCTATGCACCGCCAATAGGAGCCGAGTAACTTGTGCTCCATTAGTACATAAATACCTAAAGATGTAACCCCCACCTTTAAGCAATCGAGCGAATCCCTTCTCTTTGCTATTTATGTTCACTAAAAATAACACACCTAAATCACTCCACAATTTCCATATATCCATGAAGTGTAATACATCATGCATCCAGAAATTTTCTTACTCGAGTCATCCTCGAAATCAACCTCTTCAAGTCATAGCTGATCCACAAGTATGCCTAGGGGTGGCAATTTAATCCCAAACCCATCCAACCAGCTCAACCCTTCCAGAGATTAATGGGTTGGGCTACAAATTTTTAGATCATTATTTTTATAGCACATTTTGACCCACTAAGCAGCCCAAATACAACCCATGAAACTCACCCAAAATAATGAGATCTCAACCCAACTTATCTAGAAATTTACTTAGTTGCCCCAATTTTACTTCTTCTTTTTGTGTATTTTTAATTTTTTGTTTTTTATTATTCTGCACCACCTATCAACCCCCCATGCCCGTTCTAACCCCCTCAATTTTTTTTTACTTTCTTTTTTGTATTTTTAATTTTCAATATTTTTGTTTTCTACACCACACACCCTACCCCTACCCCCACCTAACCCCCTCAAATTTTTTTATATTTTTTTGCTTTTTTTTTTGTTTTCTGCACTACTCACCCACCCTACACCTTACATCCCCCACGCAAACACTCTCAATTTTTTTTACTTTTTTATTTGTATTTTTAATTTTCTATTTTCTATTTTTTATTTTTCTACACCAACCTCCCACCCTAACCTGCAAAATATTTTTCAACTTACATATTTTAAGGTAAATGACTTTCTTATGCAAGATGAGCATGATTTTAAAACATGGGTCAAATTGGGCGGGTTGGGGTATGACCCATTGTTTAGTCCATCTTGACCCAGCCCATCTTAGCCTAAGTAGACTTTAGGTTAGGTTGGGCAATGACCCACTATTTGATCTAACCCATATTGACCCGCCCAAATTCAGCCCAACCCGCCCATTTGTCACCCTTAAATATGCCTCAGACCAAAAATAACATAACACGTGACCATTCAATCTGATCATCGACAACAGACTTGCCCACTTGACTCGAAGCTATTGATTTTAAAATCCGATAATCCACAATACCCGTACTCCATAGGTGCCATAATTTTGCATTGTAATTCAGCTAAATCCTCCATACGCTCATGTAGCCTAATTATAAAATACCTCATATCATCTTCTAAGCGCATATTCATTCTTGTGACAGCCGTGCAAACTTTCTCAAGAGATACAAACTCAAATTGTAACACAAAATATACTGATATGGAGGAAGCTCTCCATATAAATAATATAATAATCACACAACCTCAAAACATCCGCATGAAATAACCCACCTGCTTAGACTTAACCTGGCATTTCTCTATGCCCTTTTATGGCCACAACTGCTATACAATCACTTAATCCTCCTGATTCTGAACTTTTCAACAAGACAAAAGAATTTGCTTCCACAGTTGAACAACTAAAGGATCCCTAACACATAACTCAAGACGGTACAACACATCAATACTTAAATCATGCATCCATAGTCCTTTATGTCCCAAGAAAATTCTTCTTGTCACATCCAAAGCATCTAAGCATAGTCCTCGATTACGTAATACTCGTTATATAGCTATCCAACCACTCGCTGAGCCATCAATCCCACTCTCAGGGAAACTACAAAATATATAAGTCCAAAAGCACATACTCATACAACTAAAACCACCAAGCACAAGTTGCGGTCTGAACCTTGCCTCAAGTCCTCCAGACTGGCCTATATTCATAACACAAAGAACACATCTCGCACATCATCCATAACATCACAAGTTGTCGATGCATAGCTAATATCAAATGTTGAACATAGCATACGACTGGATGGAAGGAAATCAAAGATGTCGCTCAAGATGATTTTAGTATTGATTTGGCACAAAGCACCCAGCCTATCTCTATTCCACTATACCATATGGCTCCAAAAGAGTTGAAGGAATAACTTGAGTAGTTTCTCACCAAGGGGTTCATCAGGCTGAGTGTGTCGCCTTGGAGTGCACCAGTATTGTTCGTAAAGAAGAAGGATGGAAGTATGTGGATGTTCATAGATTACCGCTAGTTGAAAAAAGTTACCATTAAGAACAAGTACCTGCTATCGCATATTGATGATTTGTTTAACCAGTTACAGGGTGCTGGGGTGTTCTTTAAGATTGACTTGAGGTCTGGGTATCATCAACTGAAGATTCATGATTCGAATATTCCAAAAACGACTTTCTAGACTAGGTATTGGCACTTTGAGTTTCTAATGATGTCATTCGGCTTGACCTACACCCTAGTGGCATTTAAATATTTGATGAACCGTGTTCAGGCCATATCTTGACTCATTTGTCATTGTTTTCATTGATGACATATTGATATACTCGTACAGTATAGAAGAGCACGAGCAGCATTTGAGAGTTGTGCTTCAGGCCTTGCCGGAACAGAAGCTATATATTAAGTTCTTCAAGTGCACGTTATGGTTAGATTCTGTGGCGTTTTGGTACATATTGTATCAGGTGAGGATAAGGTGGATCCTAGGAAAATTGAGACGGTTCAGAGTTAGCCTCGTCCTACCACAATGACCGAGATCAGGAGTTTCTTGGGGTTAGCAGGTTATTATCGTCAGTTTGTGGAGGGCTTCTCGTCTATTACAACACCTTTAACTAGATTTATTCAGAAGGGTGATTCGTTCAGATGGTTCGATGATTACGAGGTTAGCTTTTCAAAAGATCAGGACCATATTGACTACAACATATATGTTAGTGTTGCCCTCCAGTTCAAGGATGTATACTATGTATTGTGATGCTTCACGCATTGGCTTGGGTTGCATATTAATGCAGGAGGGGAAAGTTATTGTATATGATTCACGTAAGCTGATGTCCCAAGGGAAGAATTACCCCGTACATGATTTAGAGTTGTCCGCGTTAGTTTATGCTCTCAAGTTCCGGATGCATTATTCTTTCTGGGGTGTCCTGTGAGGTTTACATCGATCAACACAGTTTGCAATATCTGTTTAAATAGAGGCATCTTAATTTGAGGCAGCTCATGTGGCTTGAGTTACTAAAGAATTATAATATTACTATCATTTACCATTCGAGCAAGGCGAATGTGGTTGCGGTTGCCTTGAGAAGAAAGAATGAGCGTATAGGTAGTTTGGCATTAATTTCGGCAAAGGTGAGACCATTGGCTTTAAACATTTAGTCCTTAGCTAACATACTTGTGAGGTTGGTTATTTCAGAGTCCAGCCGAGTTTTTACATGTGTTGTGACTCAGTTTTTACTATTTGAGCAGATCAAGGCTCGTCCTTACGATGATCTGCACTTGTTGGTTCTTATAGAGACGGTGCTACAGGTGGCTCTTAGGAGGTTATTATTAGTGGTGATGGTGTTCTACGACTCCAAGGTCGCTTATGTGTTCCTAACATTGATGGCCCAAGGGAGACGATTATATAGGAGGCATATAATTCATGGTACTCTATTTATCCAGGTGCTAGATGTATCACGACTTGAGACAGCATTACTAGTGGCGGCGGATGAAGAAAGACATAATTGAGTATGTGGAGAGATGTCTAAATTGCCAGAAAGTTAAATATGAGTACCAAAGGCCAGGTGGCCTACTTCAGTAGATGATTATATCGGATTGGAAATAGGAGCACATCACTATAGACTTTGTAGTTGGGTTGTCATGGACGTTGAGGAAATTTGATATCATTTGGGTCATTGTCGATAGGTTGACCAAGTCAGCGCACTTTATTCCGGTTGTAACTATGTACTCTTCGGAGAGGTTGGCCCACATTTGCATTCAGAAGATTGTCTAGTTGCATGGTGTGCCTACTTCTACCATTTCAGATAGAGGCCCTCAGTTCACTTTGCATTTCTGGAGAGCAATAAAAGAGCGAGTTGTGTACCCGGGTAGAGCTCAACAAAACCTTTCATCTGCAGACCGACAGGCAGTCGAAGCGGACAATTCATATTCTGGAGGATATGCTCAGAGCATGTGTGATTGACTTAGAAGGGCAGTGGGATCAATTCTTGTCTTTGGCTGAGTTTTTTTATAATAACAGTTTATCATTCCATCATCGAGATGGCTCCATTTGAGGCTTTATATGGTCGGATATATCATTCCCCCTTCGGGTGGTTTTAATTCAAGAGGCTAGGTTATATGGTACTGATTCAGTGAAGGATGCCTTGGAGAAAGTAAAGTTGATTCAGGAGCGACTTGGAATAGCACAGTCTCTCTGGAGTTCATCCGATTTTCCATATGTCTATGCTCCGGAAGTACCATGTCGACATGTCATATATGTTATATTACAACACGGTTCGACTAGAAGAGAGCTTGGTTTACAAGGAGGATCCAGTTTCCAGTAGTGACAAGCAGGTTCGCCAGTTGAGATCTAAGAAGATTTTTGTAGTAAAGGTCATGTGGAGGGGTCAACCAGTTGAAGAGGCAACTTGGGAGATCGAGGAGGACATTCGGGGCATGTATCCACACTTATTCAGCACTCCAGGTATGATTCAAGACTCGTTCGAGGACGAACGTTTGTTTAAGAGGTGGAGAATGTAACGATCTGCCCGGTCGTTTTGCTTTCTAGATCCTTGTTCCCGTAATTAAGACTCCACGTATGTTCTTTTAGTATTTATTGACTTTCATGGATGGTTGGTTTGGTTTTTGAAGGGTTCGGGTTGAAATCGGAACACTTAGTTCATTAATAGTGGCCTAGATGGCCAAATTCGACTTGAGTCAATATTTTGAGTAAACGACCTCGAAACTGGAATTTGATAATTCTAATAGGTTTGTATGATGATCCTGGGCTTGGGATTGTGTTTGGATCGAGCTTTGAGTGATCCGGGAGCATTTCGATGCTTAATGTTGAAAGTTGGATCATTAAAGGTTTTCAAGTTCTTTAAATTTTGTTTGAAGTAGACTTTGGTGTTATCGAGGTACGTTTTTTATTCCTAGCCTGGAATAGGTATGTATGGTAACTTATGACTTGTACACAAAATTTGACTCATTCCGAGTTGTCTAAGTATGATACGACGCATTTGGAGCTAGTTGAAGAAGTTTGAAGATCATAAGTATTAATTTGATTTTAGGTTGTTGTTCTTAGTTCCGATGTTGTTTTATGTATTTTGAGTATTTTAGCAGGTCTATGTTATGTTTATAGACTTGTTGATGCTTTTGGATGGGGTCCCGGGTGGCTCAGGTGTGTTTCAGATCACCCGAAGCTAAGTCAAAAATTGCAGAAATGTTGGTTCTTGTTTCCTTCTTCGCGAATGTGGAGGTGGTGTTGCATTTGCGATGAAGGAATTGGGGGATATGCATTTTTTTCTTCGTGTTAATTGGTTAAATGATAATTCATATGAAAATACAAAAATATGCATTTTCACTTAGGGATTTAATTTCACATTTTTAGTATTAATTTATTTTAGAACTAAATAGGAGGAAAATAGAAAAAATAACATTTTTGGCATTTTTAGTTTAAATTTGAATTAGGTTACATTTAAATTACGAATTACTATAATTAAAATTAATAAATATAATTGTTAGAGTCAATTTGTTTTGGTTTTATTTTAGCATTTTATAAAATTAGAAGAAATAAATAAATACAAAAATACAAAAACAAAAGCAAAGTAAATAAAATACAAGAAAAACAAAAAAGAGATAAATAAAGAAGGAAAATGACTGCAAAATTGGGCTAAATTACCCAGGCCCAAACAGAATTAACCTTCGAAAAACCCAGGCCCAACCCCAATACCCGGCCTGCCTCCTGGACTCCAAAACGACGTCGTTTCTCCAAAGCCAAATCCTGGCCGTCGAGGTTTATCAGATCAGACGGCCAGGAATTAACCCTACCCCGTATAAAACTGTCCTAACCGACCCCCCTACCCCCATCGTCTTCTTCACACCCCCAATCTCCCAAAACCCTAAAGACTGCCGCCTTCATAACCTTAAGCCGCCGGTGGCGGCGCCGATGCAAATCGCTATCAAAATTACACCGATAACTCTTCTCATTCTCCTCTTTCCATTTCCACGGCTGGAATCCCTTGAATCACAGTTCAACTCCTCGAATCTTCAATTTAATTTTTCCGGCCAAGTCACAAACTTGTCCAAAACTCCCCAAATTCATATCCCACAGTCCCCATGGATCCCTCAACCTGAATCCCAAGCCCAAAACCGTCAAACATTACTGATTAAGCTCGAATTTCGGATCTAGGATTTTTCGAATTTTTAGCCCGTTTGGCGTCTCAATAATTTGGATGATTCTGATTAATGTTATAAGTTTATTTTCAACAAAATAAACTTATAATATTAACTAAATTCAATTCCAGAAATCAAATCAAGTTGAAGTGTGAAGTCAGTAAGTTTTTGAGTTTTTCCTTTTTCTTTGTTTAAGTGCTTTGTTGCTCGTGCTCGCGTAAGTGTTAATTGCTAGTGTAAATATCATTTAGTTTTGGTTCCGATTTTTGAAATTAGTTGTGTTTTTGACTGCTGGTGTGATTTAGTCTGAGTTGATTCCTGATTCTAGCTTAGTAAATGTTTTTAGCTTAATTCTGATAGTTTAATCGTGATTTTTTTATTTTTCTGTTGATTTGGTAGTCTGCTTTCATCACAGTTTAATATTTGTTTTAGGTTTAATTTTGTTAGTTTTAATTGTGCATTTATTTGATTTTTTATTCTGCATTTGATAGTTCTTTTATTAATTATAAGTGATTGGTTATAGTTGAATTAGTTTTGATTAATTGGGTTCCAGTTAAAGGGGTGGGTTAGATTAGTCTAGTTATTTCAAATAAGTTCAAAGGGTAGTTTTGGCATAGGTAAAGGGTAGTTTTGTTAGAAATAGTAATTCCAAAACTGATACAAGGGTAGTTTAGGAATTTTAAGGGCATTTTAAAATCAGTATTAGAACCCTCTAGGACCTTCTAGATGGGGTTCTAAATTGAAATTAAAAGAAATGAAGTAGTAATTTTAGAAACAGGTTAAGTAAATGAAGGACTAGTTGTGAAAAATCTGAAAGTAGAGAAAGGGAATTGTGTGAAGGCCTTCTAGAAGGTTCTTCCATATTTTTGCCTATATAAAGCAGCCCCTAGTGCCTTGTGGAATAAGTTTTCACCTCCAAATTTCTCCCAAAAAATATTCTTTTCAATTTCAGATCTGAATTTGAAATTTAAACCCTCAAAAATCCAAAAAAAAAAAAGAAATCAGTAAAAAAACCAAAAACAATCCTTGTTTCATAAAAGTTTCAGCTTAAAATTTAGTGCTTAATATTCTAATTTTGCTGCTGGAGGTTCAGTTCATCTTGTTGAGTTGTTTTCGATTGAATTGAAGATCAAACAAGCTGATTTTGGTCAAGTTTTGAGTCTATTCAAGCTGATTTTGATTAGTTTGTGTTTAACTTTGGTGGAAATTTCTTCTGGTTGATCTAATATCATCTCTGGGTTAAATTTGCTGTTGTGAGCTGTTATTTGCCTTGTTAATTTCTCAATCCGCTGCTGACTTTCATCTCCATCTCTGCGATTCAATTTCCAGGTACATACTCGATTTCTAATGGCCAAAACTCAGGGAATTTGTAACTGAAGTTTTATTGGAATAAAAGGCTGACTTGAGCATTCGAGTTGTTTAGATTTCTATTCGTTCATGTATATATTTTACATAACTTTCTGCTCATGTTGATTTCATGATTAGCTCGTTTAAGTAGTAGCAGCATTTGAAACCTAATGAACTAAGACTTCTAATGATTTGTAAAATGGGACTGTTCTCTTCTTAGTGTACTAGTTTATTTTTATTTACAATGTTTTGATTAATTGGAACTTTAAAGGAATATTAATTGGAATTATAATATTGATATGTATATAGCATCCTGTTCCATTGTGAATACCAGAGTCATGAATTTCATTAAGCATGAGAATTCAACAATTCCACATGACTTGTTTCTAGTTAAGCTAATAAAGCAGTGTGTTTAAATCCATAGAGTTGTTAGTACGTGAAATTATTTCTAAAGTCTTCTTAATGTCTTCTAAAATTTCAATTCACGTTTTGTATAAATCAAAGTTTAAATCTTGTCATTAGCTCGTCAATTGCATCCCTACTTGTTCTAAAAAGCTAGTATAATAATATGAATTTCAACTTAATGCAAATGATGCTTGAATCACCCAGGCCACAATTTTGGGCCAATTTTGGGCCCAGTCACAAACCGCCCAGCACATCATCTGGCCCATCTCAGGAGGTTTAGTTTTATTAAGGTAAGGGCTGGCCGTATACAGGCTTAAATCATTTAATTGTTTTGTTTCGTATTAGGCTCGCTGAAAATTTGCATTCACCCATAGGATAATGAGATTGATTTTGTAACATTTGGGCCTTTGAATTAGGTAGCAGGTTCAAGCTAAAAGGGTTTCCCCTTTTGTTTGAATTCGGACTTGAATCCGAGGTTCAAATTTATAAGTTAATTGTCCTTTTAGAAACAAAATAAAAAATAGAAAATTTAGTTACTTTAGGTTGGCCTTCAATAATAAAAATGAGACGAGCTTCGCCAAACAAAATACAAATTGCGGGGCCCTCATTAATTACTTAATTCAAAAATACTTAGTATTTGGGACATGCCGTTTAGCGAATTTCACGGCCTTCCCAAAAGATAATAACACGTTAGTCGCTTTAGGCGCGATTTTTAATAATCTTACCTTTCTAAATACGGGTGTGCATTTCATGCGACCCAAATCCAAATCCGAAAACGTTGAATAAGAATGTGTCGAGGATCCAGGTGCATTTCATGTGACGTGATCCGAAAATACATTCTTAAACGACGTTCACTTTCTTAAAATAAAATAACTAAAGCGGTAACTAATTCTAAAATTGCACAAATAGGATAACATGTATAAAAATAAAAATTTAGCCAAATATAGCAGTTGAGCGACCGTGCTAGAACCATGGAACTCGGAATGCCTAACACCTTCTCCCGGGTTAACAGAATTCCTTACCCGGATTTCTGGTTCGCGACTGTAATACAGAGTCAAACCCTTCCACGATTCGGGATTCAAACCGCTGACTTGGTACACCATAAATCTCCCAAGTGGCGACTCTGAATCTTAAATAAAACGAATCCCGTTTCGATTGTCGTTTAATTGGAAAAACTCCTTTTTATTATACTCTTTCCCGGGGTGTAATAAGTAAGCGTAAAAAGGAGGTGTGACAGCTCTGGCGACTCTGCTGGGGATAAGAACCCAGAACTTCGGTTCAGGGTTCAAAAAGTCGAGCTCAGTTAAATTGTTGTATTTGGCTTTATCTGATTTTGCTACATGTTCCATGCCATGTGTGCTAAATGTTTTACCGCTTTAATATTTATTGAATTGTATATAAACTGTCGCGAATCCCTTCCTCTTTCTGAGTCTTCTACAACATGGAGTAGGGTGCACTTCATGTAGCTTCTCTTCTATTTAGAGTCTTTTTACCAATTTAGAACGAGGTTTGGATAAGTTGCAAAGCCGGCGGAGCTTCTGTAACCCTGGTAGCCTCCCCCTCGGCCCGAGTTGTCCGCTCGGGTAAGCCAGGTCTAGACCAATAATCCTAGGGTTTAAAACTAGAAAAACAATAAACTCTTGCCGGATCCCTAGTAGGACGCTTGTTTGCATCATGTGCATTTGACTTAGGGGACTCAACACAGGGGTTGGGTCTGTCTAGGACAAGTGACCTGAATTAAAATGACCATCCTGATGCATCTTACGTGCTACTTGTATTTATTTGCTCGATTTCGAATGTTGACCGGCTTGTATACAATGAGTGAAAAATTGTGAAAAATAGCAGTGTTAGGACTAAGTGAGGGTAATCATTTGTTTGAAAAGAAAAACCAATGCCCAACTAGTACTGAAGTGCTGCCGGATTTTCGAAAATGAAAAAAAAAGGAAATTTGAAATTAGAAAGAAATGGTTGTTCAAAAACAGCTTTGATTTTAGCCAATCAGCCCGAACTACGCTGGTTTGATTCTCATCGGTTGTGAGATACGTAGGCAACCCTCATCGGGTCCAACCATCCCTTTTTAAAAATAGCCAAAAAATGTCAATTTTTCTATTTTTATCATAAATAAATCAGGTGATACCGTTTTGTCAAAAATAGCCGAATGTCCCCAAATGGGCGCCGGAAGGCTGTTTGTGCAAGAACAGCCACTTTGAGTCATTTTCTAACGGTTAGCGGGCACAGCCTTAAAATCTCCCTTTCGGAAGTGTTGAAAGGCCGTATCTGTAAAACTGAGTCTTCGTTTTTGTAAAGAAAAAGAAAAACCCAAGTTTTGCAAAAATAGCCACTTTGTTTTTTAAGTCAAAATAAGCCATTACATGGCCAGTTTTCTTTAAATAATCGCGGTTGACATTGAAACCTTCTCAGTCTTGCGGAGGCCTGCGGCGATGCCGAGTGACGCCCCGCGGGCCCTAGGATGTGAAGCTTCGATGTACTCTTGACCTAGTTTTAATCACCGAGTTTGTAGTTGGTTATTTTGAGTCTGTTTTTGTAGTTTATCAAGAAAAATAAAATTTGAAAATCCCAAAATAATCCCTTTAATTTTGCACTTATTTGCAAGAACTATGCTTGATCTGATTCATGCGGGGTCATGATACGTAGGCAATCTCCATAGGATTCGACCATAACCATAAGAAAAAGGAAAAGTGGAAAAATCACAAAAAGCAAGAAAATAGCAAGAAAGAAAGGAAAGAATAATTAAGAAAGGCAAGAGGAAACAAAAAGAAAGAAGAAAATAAAAAGAGAGAAAAAGAAGAAAAAACAAAGAAAGGGAAAGTTTACAATTAGAAATAAGGAAAAGGTCGGGATGACGCATGTGACCAATCAAAATCTGTAACAAATATGATAAATGCCCTAACGCTAACGTGGTGGTTTCATTTTGTCATTCCAGAAAGGTGGTTGGTTTGTGGTTTTAAAGTGGTAACTCTTCTTTACAACACAAGGACAAAAGACAATGGCAAACAATAGTAGAACTGAGTTGGTTAATACCGGTACCCGACAGCAGTTGGATGAACGGGATCATGAGTTGGTTGAAGAGGTGCGGATGTTAAGACAATACATGGCAGACATGTATCAAGCTTGGATGACTGGGAAGGCACCGCCTACCCCCAACAATGAATACCCACTTAAAGCTTGTGATGCCCAACATTACCCCTCAAAAATCGCCCACAAGGTGCTTGATTCATACAGGAAGAGCCCTCGGGATGAGCTTCATGCTGGAAAGGTTACAGGAGAAGTAGGGAGAGATGAAATAGCCATGAAGCTGAAAGGCGTACAACAATCCTTAAAGAACATACAAGGAATGGGAGACCATGGTAACGTGTCTTACAAAGAATCGTCTGTGTCCCCCGACGTTCGCCTGCCTGCGGGGTTCAAAGTGCCAAAATTTAACCTGTATGATGGGAGTGGAGACCTGGTAGCTCACCTGAGGGTCTATTGTAGTGAAATGAGAAGTGTTGGGGGGAAAGATAATTTGTTGATGGCATACTTCAGTAAGAGCTTGACTGGGGTAGCTTTAGAATGGCATAATCGTCACGATGTCGGCAAGTGGCCTACATTGAGTGACATGGCTCAAGATTTTGTGCGACATTTTCAGTACAATAAAGACATTATCCCAAATTTCCCCTCCCTATCTCAAACGGAAAAAAAAACCAAGGAAATGTTTAAGGATTTTTGGCTCAGGTGGAACGAATAGGTTGCTTGGGATAGTCATGCCATTGATAGAAAAGGTGTTGCTGAGCCTCGCCCACGACAGGTTCCGGTAATCGTTCTTGCCAAACTTGTGCAACCTCGACACCAACCCCAAACCTATCTCCCAGCTCCACATAATCCACCTCAGTGCTATTCCCAAAACAACATCCGCTCTTTTGTCCAACCATCGGGTCGTTGCCTCCGCCCACAACAGAGTCCGGTGGTCGTCCTTGCTAAACACTTTCAGCCACAATACCGACCTCGTGAACATCTCCAAACTCCACATAATCCACCTCAACATTATCCTTCGAACAATATCCGACCACTTGTCCAATCACTAAGTCACACTAAAGGGCGAGCACGAGCACCGAAGATCCCCACCAGTCTCCACAAAATTTCCAAATATCCTATAACCCACATTCGAGCCGAGAGATTAGAAGGGAAACAAGGCTGAAAAATAATTTTACGCTAATAGGAGGAACCTATGCAGTTTTGTTTGAGAGATTAAAGCATGATAACCTGATTGCACCTATCCCTCCGAATCACGTGGACAAGCGTGCAAGAAGCTTTGACCCTTCTAAACGGTGTGAATACCATTCCAATGCTCAGGGGCACGATATTGAAAACTGTCGGGATTTGAAAGGAGAGATAGAAAGAATGATTCAGGAACGGATGATTGTGATCCAGGACAGTGCCACCCAGAATATTGCACAAAATCCTTTACTTACACGTTGTGTGGGGAAGATCCATGGTGACATGGAGTATGAGAATCCTCTAGGAAACTTGTTGAACGAAATCAATGATATTGAAATTTGCGGAGGTCTTAGCAATCTTGATGTGCAATCCAGTGGATAAGATGTCGCGCTTAGCAATTGGAAAGACGCTCCATTTCTTGATCAGCCAGAGTGGAGTTTTGGTGGTTTATTTTGGTGTCATTTCTCTAGTGTGGGTTATTTCAAGGTTGTAATCTGGACATTGTCTTGTGATTCAAACCCTTCTATCCTTTCACTTTTGATTTGTTTAGTCATAATAAGTTGTTTAGTGCTGTCTAGGTTTGTTCAAGGGTTGTAACTAGTTTCGTTTGCTTGTGTTGTTGTCTAAACCCTTCCACTGTCAGTCTAATGCAATTCTCTGTATCGCGCCATTTCCAGTTCATTTTATTTCCTTCTCCTTTTACAATTCTTTTCATGATGGCTTTGGTGACATGACATGCACGCATAATTTTCAGCCTGGTTTGTAAATGTCAGTTTAATAATGAAGCAATGAAACAATGTTTGAGGGAAATAAGTAAAAGCATTCTGAGAACACTTCGAGCCCAAACTAAGTGAAACTGGGGGCAAATAGAACATAAAGAAATATTGTTGAAATGCATCATGCCGCATTGGTTTAAAGCCAAGGCAAGTTTGCCCCAAGTCTACAGGGATTGTTCTGGTACCGAGATTGTTGTCCAATGGTGTTAGGTAATTGAAAAATACAGAAGGCAAATATGTGAGTCACTCAAAAGATGTTATGTGTGTTTTCCTCAGCATTGTTTAACTGAGTAGTTTGTATTTGGCATGTTTGGGAGATTGGAATGACGGAGGCATTTTATTCTGCTATCCAAACACTTTATCTTTTGTTACCCCTTTGAGCCTCGATTATTTTCTTGCATACCCCTCTTTCGGAATCAATAATAAGATTTGCAAGCTCGAATGGGGAACTAAGTGGATAAACAAGAGAAAAAATAGTGATTGGAAAGTGAAAGAAAAGGAAAGAAAAGAAGAGAAAAGAAAAGAAAAAAAAAAGCAAAAAGAGAAAAGAAAAAGAAAGAGAAGAAAAGAAGAGAAAAGAAAAGAAAAAGCAAAAAGAGAAAAGAAACGAAAAGAGAAGGAAAAGAAAGGAAAATAAAAGTGGAAGAAAGATCGCAACAACAAAAGTAGTTGCATGAACTACGTTTGACTTGATCCCGAAAGGGTACGTAGGCAGCCTCTCTATGAGGTTCAGTCATACCAAAACAAAAGTCCAAAAGTCCCCAAGAAGGAAACTGGGGCAGAAGTTGTGGTTGTTGGGAGAAATCTGATTCCGAAAGTTGTAGTTTTGAACCCATGTTGAATTGTTTTGAGCCTTTGATACCCTTCTTTGTAACCCTATCCAAAAGCCTGCATTACGGTCCAAAGAAAGACCTTCTGATCAGTCTTCAAGAAATGCCGAGTCAAGCGAGTAGAGGTAGATCATGTCAGGAGCTACACTCCAGTACAAGAAGCAAACACTCAGGTACAAGAAGAAAAATGATGCAAATGAAAGAGTCTTGTTGATGAAATCCTTCACGGATACCCCAAAGTAATGAAAGATGAGAGAAATCAAAATAAGAGAGTCTTATTGGTGAAAACCTTCACGGGTACCATAAGGCGACAGTGAGTTGAGAGAAAAATCAAAATGAGAGAGGCTTGATGGTGAAACCCCTACGGGCACCACAAGTCGACTAAGGATGATAGATCAGATCGGGCAAATGGAGCATTGAAGCCCAGTTTCACGGCAGAAGGTACAACAAGAGCTGAACATCAGATTTGATAAACAGAGTAGGCTGCAGGTGCATGTCAAGGTCGTTAGAGTCGGTATCCATATCCGATGGGTTGCTACTATGTAGGTTTCTTGTTAGGAATCGTTTCTTTCCATTATCCTTTACTCTATTCCTCCTATCTTGTTTTACTCCCTCGTCCTGAGTCTGTTTGGTTATAACAAGTAAGAAATGACTTCAAATCTGCCACCAGCTTTCCAATTGCACAAAACAGAATCTGTTTAGCACGTCAAAGTGTCATAAGTCCGGAATGAACAACAAGTGCACCGAGCTGGTAACAATCAACATGCTTTGGGATTCGTTTGAAATACAAGGGTTTGGTACGTATCAATTCATGAACAATGCAACCAGAGGGAAGGGACTTGGTGAATGGATCAAAGATATTTTCTGTGGTAGGATTGACAAAAAGGGTGGTAGACCAGTGACAAGCAAGATATTCCAAACAGAAATCAAAGTTTATAGACCTCAAAGCCAAGGCCGGTGGTTTAAATCAGGAAAGGGCAACATGCACACTGAAGTTGGTAACAATCAATATGCTTTAGGGATCATGTGAAACACAAAGGTTTGGTAAATGTTGGTGTGAGCGGGGCAATAGACGGAGGGTATGGGGTTTGGACGAGAAGAGGTATTTTCTGGGTTAAGTTTTACAAAAGAAGTGGTCAATCAAGGAACAAGTAGGGCCTTCGAATGAAAATCAGTTATCATGTCAAGTGAAGGAGCAACAGAACTCAAGGCCAAGGCCAGTGGTTTAAGTCAAGAAAGAACAACATACATCTTGAGTGGGTGGCAATTGACGTGCTTTGGGGACTCGTGGGAAATACAAGGGTTTGATATGTATCAATTCAGGAACAATGCAACAGATGAAGGGTGTTAGGTGGACGGATCAAAGATATTTTCAGTGAAACACGACAGGTTGGTACATACCAATACATGAACAATGCAACAAAGATGGAGGATGTTTGGTGAACAGACCGGGGATATTTTCTGTGCTAAGGGTAACAAAGAAAGTAGTTAGTCAATGAACGAGCAAGGTCGTCGAATGGAAATCACAGTGAAGGAGCAACAGACCTCCAGGACGAGGCCAGTGGTTAAGTCAAGAAAGAACAGCATATACATAAAGTGGGGGCAATGGGCATGCTTTTGGATTCATATGAGACATGAGGATTTGGGGAGATGATAATTCATGCAATGCAACAAATGGAGGATGTTGGTCCACCTTCAAAGTTCAAGGCCACAAACCAACCACCACATTTTAAACTGACAAAATTTTCTTTGATTGAAATAGGGGCAGAAGCTTCGGAGAAACCCTCCGTAAGGAAATGCAGGACCCAAACAGGTATGACTGGAAATTTTCAGGACCCTCCCGGAAAATGTGACTTAGTTTAAATTTCAAAATAATCATGAGAAGCATAACTTAGCATAAATGTACCACAAAGAAATATAAGTTTGTTCTAAAGTTTGCATGTTTAAGATAGGATCCAATTAAGAGTTTCAGGATCCTCCTGGATAATGTGACGTAGTTTTAAGGTCAGTCTAGATAACAAGATATAGTGGAAGTCGTACCTTTAGTAGATATAACTTAGGTTAAAATTGTCTTTTAACTAGAAGTTGTCAAGACCCTCCTGGATAATGGGGAGTAGTTAAGACCTCTTTAATAACAAATATGGTGAGAGAAACACCTTTGGAAGAGATAGTTTAGGTTCGTAACTATTAGGAGTTGTCAGGACCTCCCTGGATAATAGGACTTAGCTTTCAAATTCTTATAATAGTTGGTAAAATAATTCAGTTTAACACTCACCCATGTGCCCAGTCACCAAACTGGGGCAGAAAATTTTCTTTGTTTGTCCATTTTTGTTGCAATCAGGAGCCCACCTGGAGAACAAGGGAAGTACAATTCAATTTTAACGGTCAGTTTTAATATTTGATAACATGTTGTACCCAGCTACCAAACTAGGGCAAAAAAATTTCTTTGTTTTGTATGTTTGTTGCAAGCAGGAGCCCACCTAGATAACAAGGGAATATCTTTTCAAAATTAGCAAGCAGGAGCCCACCTGGAGAACAAGGGAATATATTTTAAAGTTCAACAAACAGGAGCCCACCTGGAGAACAAGGGAATATATTTCAAAGTTCAGCAAGCAGAAGCCCACCTGGAGAACAAGGGAATATCTTTTCAAAATCAGCAAGCAGGAGCCCAGCTGGAGAACAAGGGAATATCTTTCAAATGCAGCAAGCAGGAGCCCACCTGAAGAACAAGGGAATATCTTTCAAATGCAGCAAGCAGGAGCCCACCTGAAGAACAAGGGAATATCTTTCAAATGCAGCAAGCAAGAACCCACATGGAGAACAAAGGAATATCTTTTCAAAATCAGCAATCAGGAGCCCACCTGGAGAACAAGGGAATCCATTTCAAAAGTTCAGCAATCGGGAGCCCACCTGGAGAATAAGGGAATCCATTTCAAAGCGTCGCAATCAGGAACCCAACTGGAGAATGGAGACACATATTTCAAATTGCAACAATCAAGCATCATCAAGAGGAATGGCAAAACATCGCCAAGGCAATAACAAGAATTCCATTGGAAGAACACAAGATACAAGTTCAAAGTAACACAAGAGCAAGTTTGAAGACATAGATAGGATTTTTTGTAAATTTATAGATCATATGTTAGCTTCTTTTGTTTTACCACGGTATAATAAGGAGGTCAGCGAGCAGTAACAGCAGCAACAGCAGTGAAATCACAGCTCCTGGTAGTCCCAGCTACAGACATTCCTGAACTACACTGACCTGATTCCTGTTTGGCCCGGGATATGTAGGCAGCCTCTGAAGCAGGGTGCGGTCAACTCTTTCAAAAGTGCTTCACATGGAATATGCGAACGGGCAGAAATCGCTCATTTCCGCTCACTTGTCTTTGCACGAAAACTCTTCGTGTTTCCGGGCGAAGAGGGGCAGCTGTGAGCATGTGATTTTTGCCCTAAGCAAATTATTCCAAAAGTTTCAAATAAAATGATTCTACAATTTTTTGTGAATTTTGTTGAATTTTTGTGTTAATTGGTTGCATGATAATTTATATGAAAATACAAAAATATGCATTTGCACTTAGGGATTTAATTTCACATTTTTAGTATTAATTAGTATTAATTTATTTTAGAACTAAATAGAAGGAAAATAGAAAAAATAATATTTTTGGCATTTTTAGTTTAAATTTGTATTAGGCTGCATTTAAATTACGAATTACTATAATTAAAATTAAGAAATATAATTGTTAGAGTCAATTTGTTTTGGTTTTATTTTAGCATTTTATAAAATTAGAAGAAATAAATAAATACTAAGTACAAAAACAAAAGCAAAGTAAATAAAATACAAGAAAAACAAATAAGAGATAAATAAAGAAGGAAAATGACTGCAAAATTGGGCCAAATTACCCAGGCCCAAACAGAATTAACCTTCGAAAAACCCAGGCCCAACCCCAATACCCGGCCTGCTCCCTCGAATCCAATACGACGTCGTTTCTCTAAAGCCAAATCCTGGTCGTCGAGGTTTATCAGATCAGACGGCCAGGAATTAACCCTACCCCGTATAAAACTGTCCTAACTGACCCCCCTACCCCCATCGTCTTCTTCACACCCCCAATCTCCCAAAACCCTAAAGACCGCCGCCTTCATAACCTTAAGCCGCCGGTGGCGGCGCCGATGCAAACCGCTATCAAAATTACACCGATAACTCTTCTCATTCTCCTCTTTCCATTTCCACGCCTGGAATCCCTCGAATCACAGTTCAACTCCTCGAATCTTCAATTTAATTTTTCCGGCCAAGTCACAAACTTGTCCAAAACTCCCCAAATTCATACCCCACAGTCCCCATGGCTCCCTCAACCTGAATCCCAAGCCAAAAATCGTCAAACATTACCGATTAAGCTCGAATTTCGGATCTAGGATTTTTCGAATTTTTAGCCCGTTTGGCGTCTCAATAATTTGGATGATTTTGATTAATGTTATAAGTTTATTTTCAACAAAATAAACTTATAATATTAACTAAATTCAATTTCAGAAATCAAATCAAGTTGAAGCGTGAAGTCAGTAAGTTTTTGAGTTTTTCCTTTTTCTTTATTTAAGTGCTTTGTTGCTCGTGTTCGCGTAAGTGTTAATTGCTAGTGTAAATATCATTTAGTTTTGGTTCCGATTTTTGAAATTAGTTGTGTTTTTTACTGCTGGTGTGATTTAGTCTGAGTTGATTCCTGATTCTAGCTTAGTAAATGTTTTTAGCTTAATTCTGATAGTTTAATCGTGATTTTTTTATTTTTCTGTTGATTTGGTAGTCTGCTTTCATCACAGTTTAATATTTGTTTTATGTTTAATTTTGTTAGTTTAATTGTGCATTTATTTAATTTTTTATTCTGCATTTGATAGTTCTTTTATTAATTATAGGTGATTGGTTATAATTGAATTAGTTTTGATTAATTGGGTTCCAGTTAAAGGGGTGGGTTAGATTAGTCTACTTATTTCAAATAAGTTCAAATGGTAGTTTTGGCATAGGTAAAGGGTAGTTTTGTTAGAAATAGTAATTCCAAAACTGATACAAGAGTAGTTTAGGGATTTAAGGGCAAAAAATCAGTATTAGAACCCTCTAGGACCTTCTAGATGGGGTTCTAAATTGAAATTAAAAGAAATGAAGTAGTAATTTCAGAAACAGGTTAAGTAAATGAAGGACTAGTTGTGAAAAATCTGAAAGTAGAAAAAGTGAATTGTGTGGAGGCCAGAAGGTTCTTCCACATTTTTGCCTATATAAAACTGCCCCTAGTGCCTTGTGGAATAAGTTTTCACCTCCAAATTTCTCCCAAAAAATATTTTTTTCAATTTCAGATCTGAATTTGAAATTTAAACCCTCAAAAATCAAAAAAATCAAAAAAAGAAATCAGTAGAAAAACCAAAAACAATCCGTGTTTCATTAAAGTTTCAGCTTAAAATTTAATGCTTTATATTCTAATTTTGTTGCTGGAGGTTCAGTTCATCTTGTTGAGTTGTTTTCGATTGAATTGAAGATCAAACAAGCTGATTTTGGTCAAGTTTTGAGTCTATTCAAGCTGATTTTGATTAGTTTGTGTTTAACTTTGGTGGAAATTTCTTCTGGTTGATCTAATATCATCTCTGGGTTAAATTTGCTGCTGTGAGCTGTTATTTGCCTTGCTAATTTCTCAATCCGCTGCTGACGTTCATCTCCATCTCTGCGATTCAATTTCCAGGTACATACTCGATTTCTAGTGGCCAAAACTCAGGGAATTTGTAACTGAAGTTTTATTGGAATAAAAGGCTGACTTGAGCATTCGAGTTGTTTAGATTTCTATTCGTTCATGTATATATTTTACATAACTGTCTGCTCATGTTGATTTCATGATTAACTCGTTTAAGTAGTAGCAGCATTTGAAACCTAATGAACTAAGACTTCTAATGATTTGTAAAATGTGACTGTTCTCTTCGTAGTGTACTAGTTTATTTTCATTTACAAAGTTTTGATTAATTGGAACTTTAAAGGAATGTTAATTGGAATTATAATATTGATATGTATATAGCATCATGTTCCATTGTGAATACCAGAGTCATGAATTTCATTAAGCATGAGAATTCAACAATTCCACATGACTTGTTTCTAGTTAAGCTAATAAAGCAGTGTGTTTAAATCCATAGAGCTGTTAGTACGTGAAATCATTTCTAAAGTCTTCTCAATGTCTTCTCAAATTTCAATTCACGTTTTGTATAAATCAGAGTTTAAATCTTGTCATTAGTTCGTCAATTTTATCCCTACTTGTTCTAAAAAGCTAGTATAATAATATGAATTTCAACTTAATACAAATGATGCTTGAATCACCCAGGCCACAATTTTGGGCCAAATTTGGGCCCAGTCACAAACCGCCCAGCACATCATCTGGCCCATCTCAGGAGGTTTAGTTTTATTAAGGTAAGGGCTGGCCATATACAGGCTTAAAGCATTTAATTGTTTTGTTTCGTATTAGGCTCGCTGAAAATTTGCATTCACCCATAGGATAATGAGATTGATTTTGTAACATTTTGGCCTTTGAATTAGGTAGCAGGTTCAAGCTAAAAGGGTTTCCCCTTTTGTTTGAATTCGGACTTGAATCCGAGGCTTAAATTTATAAGTTAATTGTCCTTTTAGAAACAAAATAAAAAATAGAAAATTTAGTTACTTTTGGTTGGCCTTCAATAATAAAAATGAGACGAGCTTCGCCAAACCAAATACAAATTACGGGGCCCTCATTAATTACTTAATTCAAAAATACTTAGTATTCGGGACATGCCGTTTAGCGAATTTCACGGCCTTCCCAAAAGATAATAACATGTTAGTCACTTTAGGCGCAATTTTTAATAATCTTACCTTTCTAATACGGGTGTGCATTTCATGCGACCCAAATCCAGATCCGAAAATATTGAATAAGAATGTGTCGAGGATCCAGGTGCATTTCATGTGACGTGATCTGAAAATACATTCTTAAACGACGTTCACTTTCTTAAAATAAAATAACTAAACCGGTAACTAATTCTAAAATTGCAAAAATAGGATAACATGTATAAAAATAAAAATTTAACCAAATATAGCAGTTGAGCGACCGTGCTAGAACCATAGAACTCGAGAATGCCTAACACCTTCTCCCGGGTTAACAGAATTCCTTACCCGGATTTTTGGTTCGCGACTGTAATACAAAGTCAAACCCTTCCTCGATTCGGGATTCAAACCGGTGACTTGGGACACCATAAATCTCCCAAGTGGCGACTCTGAATCTTAAATAAAATGAATCCCATTTTGATTGTCGTTTAATTGAGGTGTGATAGGGGGATATGCATTTTTTTCTTCGTGTTCACGATTTCTTGGACGCGTTCGCAATGGCTAAAGACATGTGGCCTTCACGTTTGCGACTGTGCGTTCGGATTCGCGTAAAAGGGTAAGAGGGCTTGAGGTCAGTGGGTTGTTGCCCTTAGTATTTGCAAAGGGCAGATCCCGTTCGCGAAGCTTGGGCTGGGCTAGCCTTCGTAAGGATCGGGTTGCATTCGCGGAAGGCTTTTTCTGAGCCTTGGAATTTTTGCCTTCACGATCACGAGGACCTGGTTGCGATCGTGAAGAAGTGACCACTAATAGAAACATGATTTAAATCAAGCCTTAGGCTCATTTTCTCTCATTTTCAATCTGTTTTGTCCGATTTTTGAGCTCTTGGAAAGGTATTTTTCACCTAACATTTTAAGCTTTGGATTGCATATCACCGATTTGAGGCTATTAGTGTGATTTGTGGACCAAGAAGAGCACTTAAAATGAGGTAAATCTCTTGCCTAACCTTGTAAGAGGAAATGTATCCCCTTAGATGTGTTAATTATTTGTGTGCTACTTGTTGTGGGAGATACATATGCACGAGGTGATGAGAGTCCGTACGTAGCTATATTTATGTTATGTTCAGATAAACTTAGATTTGCATCATGCCTTAATTGTGCTATTTGTATTTACCCAACGTACTTGATTTCCTTAATTTATGACTGAGATCGGGGTTAGAATAAGAATATTGATTAAGCCTCTTACTTTGGAAAATTGTGAAATAGTTGATGAACTATAGATCTTTGTCCTCTCGAGGCGCATGTACTTGCACGAGCGAGGTAGTTTCTTTACTCTTATAAGATCGGGTTGTTCTCTTCGGTAGTATCGTAACACTATTCTTATGGGATCATACCGTTCGCCTCATTTGTATCGTGTATCACTATTGTAATGGGATTAGGCCGCTCACCTCAGCAGTATTGAGTATCACTATTCCTATGGGATCGAGTCGTTCACCGCGGTAAACTCGTGCTTAATATTTGAAACTGGATTTTTTTTATAACAACTGAGTTTGTGCCTTCGAGCCCGGTTATAACATTTAAGTGATTTGATATAGATCCATGTTGGAAATTTACTATCAATATTTTATCTGTTTTGTTGCTATTTGTTGCACATCCTCCATCTTTGTCTACATATTACTATTTGACCACTAGTAAGTGTCAAGTCGACCCTCATTACTACTTCTTCGAGATTAGACTAGATACTTATTGGGTACACATTGTTTTAAATACACTTCTGCACTGATTGTGTAGGTATTGAGACAAGTACTTCTAGTGGTCACACGGGCGGGTAGACACACTTCCGCGGAGACTTAGTGGTGAGTTGCTTACCCTACTTTGATCTGCAACATTGGATTCTCCCTTTACCTTATTTTGTTTCTGTCTATTTTTCTTCGGAAAATAGTTGTAGTAGTTTTGTATACTCCCTAGATTACTCATGCACTTGGCACCGGAGGCTTTAAGTTTTAATGCACTGTTGTACTTATTATTACTATCACCGTGATTTATGTATTATTCACGCTTGATATTTTTGGGAAAGAAGTATGTACAGTTCCATGAGATTCTACTTTTAATCGGTGTACTTAAAAAAATTCTATTTTTGAAAGTTAAAAAGGAATAATTAAATTAGAGGTGTACGTATGGGGTTGCCTAACAGCAGCGTTAGGCGCTATTGCGATCTATTATAGGTTTTGGGTCGTGACAGGCTTGGCTCATAAGACTAGCTAGTTATGTGGGTAGGGTTGAATTAAAAAATTTCAAACCCGTTTGAAACCGAGGCTTATAAACTTAACCCAAGTTAACCCGTTGACCCTTGAGCGTTGATCGGGGCTGGGGATAGAGCTGGACCGATCCATGAGCAAAACATTAAATTAAATTTATTTTTAAATATTTTAAAGAACAAGTAAAAATAAATAAAAACTAAGTTATCCCCATTATACAATCCTAAATTCAAAGCCAACTACTTATGTAATTCCAAACATTGTGATAGCCCATGTATGTGAGACGAGGCAACATTATAGTTGATCGATGACAATGAATCAAGTAATAATTTGACCACTAATAAATAATAGTTTTTCATCAAAATGAATGATATTATAATTTAGTTTTTTTATATGCTTATAGCATAATAAGATAGTTTTTCTTTTTCTTAGTTAACTACATATGTCAGACCATGACAAAATTATTGTTGACTTATGACAATGAAGCAAGTAATAATTTGAACACTATTACATATAGTTTTTCATCAAAATGGATAATATTAGAATTTAGATTTTTGAAATGCTTGTTGTCATGACCCAAGTTTTCCTCCGTAGGATATCGTGACGGCACTTAGTCTCTAAGACGA
This sequence comes from Nicotiana glauca, assembly GCA_026770625.1. Lineage (NCBI taxonomy): Eukaryota > Viridiplantae > Streptophyta > Magnoliopsida > Solanales > Solanaceae > Nicotiana > Nicotiana glauca. Next base: position 29,344 of record MU701001.1, on the reverse strand, counting down.
GGTAAGCCTAACAATTATGCGAAAAAAACTTAAAAAACGACTAAAATCTCAGCATCAACAAATATATATATATATATATATATATATATATATATATATATATATATATATATATATATATATATATATAAAAACTAAAAACTGCCGCTCGACATGTACAAGTAAATTAATAACTCATAGTAAGAACAACTCCCAAAACCCGGTAGTTATAAACCACAATCTATAAAGGAAGCACTAAATATCTCTATATGTCATAGTCTAAAGAGAATAAGGAAAGCAACATAATAAGGATAGAGGGGGAACTCCGAGATTTGTGGACGCTGGCAGATATACCTTGAAGTCTCCAAGCAACAGTACAACGCTCTACTATCGAGGCTGATAAGATGGACCTAGGTCTATACAAAAATATGTGCAGAAGCGTAGTATGAGTACACCACAACGGTACCGAATTAGTGCCAAGCCTAATCTCGGTAGAGTAGTGACAAGGTCAGGTAAGGACCCTATTGGAATATAATAAATGAGGCAGAAGGTGAAATGATAAAAATGAATGGCAGGTTTAAGAAACAATGAGAATGTACGAAAAAGAAACATCACGGAAAAACAAGAAGACAATTACTACACGAAAGGGAACGAACATCTTACAAGTTAAGGAACAACAAAAACAAAAACAAACAATACAACAAATAGAGGAAAACAGTAACCACACAGTAGAAACCTCATGCCACCACAATAATCCGCACGGCGGAAACCACATGACACAATAACAACCCGTCGGAAGAAACTTCATGCCATTTAACAATCCACATGGCAGAAACCTCGTGCCACAATAACAACCCACACGGAAGAAACCTCGTGTCAAATAACACTCCGTACGGAAGTAACCTCGTTCCAATAACACTTCGAACGAAAGAAACCTCATTCCAATTAACACTCCGCATGACAGAAACCTCATGCAACAATAATAACTCGTACGGAATAAACCACGTGCCAATAACACTCCGCACGGTAGAAACATCATGCCATAACCAAATAGTTATCTCAACAATAATCACGAAATTCAATATGTAGTAAATGAAATAATGATATTACAATCAAGGAATCTTACAATTAAAGAACCAATACGGAATCAAGTAAGCAGGTAATTCCACTTCTGGTCGAACTTTCCGAAAATCTTTCAACTTTCTAACTTTCGCCAAATAACGCTGAAATGACCTGCGGGCCTCCAAATCAACATCCTAACACGCTCCTAAGACCAAAATCACCATACGGAGCTATTAGATGTGACGAAATTCCACACAAGTCAAACCACAATCAACTCTTACAACTTAAACTTCAAACTTAGGGACTATGTGTCCCATTTCACCCTGAAACTCTTCAGAACCTAACACCAAGCACCCGACAAGTCAAGTAACCATAAAATGAAATGGAGGGAGCAGTAAATAGGTGATCGGGGATCTTACTCTCAAAATGATCGGCATGGTCGTTACATCCTCCCCCTTCTAAAATAAATGTTTGTTCTCGAACGAGTATAGAGAGATACCTGAAGTATTGAAGAGATGAGATAACGGATGCACATATCATGCTTGGTCTCCCGAGTCTCCTCCTGGACCAGCTGACCCCTCCACTGAACCTTCACAAAAGCAATGTTCTTCGACCTCAACTTTCAAACATGCCTATCCAAGATGGCCACCAGCTCCTCAATATATGACAAATTATTGTCCAACTAGACTGATATTAAATCTAACACATGAGACAAATCGTTGTGATATTCCCCATCATGCCCCAAACCTGGGGGCGAGACCGGCACCCGGCGCCTCAGCTAACCTAGCGTACCAACTTGTGACTGAGGGACTCTGAACATATAATGTCATACTTTGGCTATGGGGTCACATTGTGAGATTTGCGAAGAAAAATATAAAATTGAAAGGAAACTAGCACTGACTAAACATCAATATAAAACTGGGTCGACAAGGCCATCATAACTAATATAGCTGACAAACCAACAAAATATACATACAAAGCCTACAAGCCCAACATATTGCACTAACTGAAAGGATATGTCTACAAGCCTCTACTGATTAATGTACTGTGATCGGAACGTCGGCCCGACCTACCCATAACATATATACATATATACAAAAGATGTACACAAAACCCTAGACCCGGCAACTCCGAAGGACATGGAGCTAACTGATCAGGCTAAACTCAGGAAATACCTACTAAGGAGGTCTACCTGTCTATCTACACATGAAATGCAACATCCACAGAAAAGGGACGTCAATGCAAAATAATGTATCGAGTATGTAAGGAAATAAAATAACTGAAAGTAATTGGGAGTCAAAGATGATCTGGAGATATACTTACCTGCTGATACTGACTCAACTCTCTTAATATAGTAAGTGAAATAAATGTCTGAACCTATAAGGCTCGGTACATGTAACTGCTCGACCGAAGTAGGCTTGCTCATAGGCTCTCGGCCATACTAGGTTCTGTATCTCAGCCATTTTGGGCTTGCTCATAGGCGCTCGAGCATAGTAGGCTCGGTATGTAACTTACCACCTGATTTGAGGTTTCTCAATAGGGGTCTACCCACCGATTATAGCTCGGTGGTGGTCAAAATACTGTAATATCATATGTATATATATAGACCCTCTGCTCTCTTGACTGGAAGAAGACAATACTCAATTGAATATAAAGTTCGCATAAGGGAGAATACTGTAATTTATGATACTAGGATAATATATATAAATTCAGGAGTACGAACTTTTCTTTATGCCTCGTTATCAAACACATGTAGTTACGAGATCATGCCAAAATAAAGGAAAGGTTTAGCCTTAACATAGCTTATCACAATCTTTCCAATCACCTAGTTGAACTCACTTCTTTTCACCTTAATCTACAACAACGATAATAATACGATCATTAACTTACAAAAGGTACAACTATCACACAACGAACACCAAACTTATTTTGTATTAAAACGGGAAGCATCTCCCTGATAATCCTTACTTCCTCCAAATTCAAGATAATACCAACAACACAAGAACACAACAATAACAAAATATATACATTATTTTCCAACGTTATATACACCACAAAATACTACAAAATATCCCAACACACCCCAATCTCTTCATACACAAAATGGCCACTGTAGTAGTGTCAAACAGCCCGAAAATGTTATGACGAACGACCAACCCACCACCTACATTTATTTGGTGTTTTTATACACCAGTCCTCCTCCAAAACTCCACAAAATAGTACTAAACACGCAGCTAATAATAACACAAAACAGTCTGCTACAAGTGAATAACTCGAACTCACTGCTTCCGCTCACCGTCCCGTAAATTCTTACAAATATAGAATGACTTACCATGCATTTACAGTAGAAAAATATATGAAAGAGAGAAGTAAGCTTACCTTATTTGTTGGATAACTCAGCTCCTATCTCGGTACTTCAAACTCTAGGTTTTACCTCCAATTAGAACTTGAAAGGGAGAGAAAATCAATTAGGGTTTGGGGGTAATTTTTGGGAAGATTTTTGCAGAGCTTATGTTGGGTTATTATGCCCCATTATCAGTATAATATATGAAGGAAATAGTGCTTTAAAAGGTAGATGACCCGAACTGGCCAATTTTTGGGACATGTGTAATCCTCTCATTTAACCAAGTAGGTGACACACCTACTTGTCACCTAGCAGTCTGCGTAGTCTCGCAAAAATGCCCATATCTATCTATTAGGATTTCGTATTTACAAATGGTTTAATGTATTACAAAATAGACTTATATATATTCAATTTTATGGGTGGAACACCCCATAAATCTAAGTATATTTGGAGAAAATCACAGTTACATTTGACCCAAATTTTTAGTAAAACTTATGAATGTAACTTGTGATGACTTTCATCGACTTTTATTCCACAACTCGATTGAATTCAAAACATAACACACAACTATCATACGACTAATATAAATCATAACATAACCTCCTTATAATGTTAACCACCCTAGTCTCACCCCAAAATTACATGTTATAACATTCTCAACTTGTCGACTTGCGACGAAACAATATTTTCTTCAATTCCTTTAGCTTATGAACCTTCCAACCCTCTTCGCACTTGCTGTTCATGATATTGAATATTTGTAACCTCCTAGGTAATATTATTAACTTACTTATATACTTTCAAACATTATATCAGTTTTGGTCCTATATTAGTTTGCTTACGACGCACTTTTACGTATGAAAATATAGGGTGTAATATTTCTGGAGCATAGAAACATAGAATACTGGATGAACTGCAGCTAGACTAGGTGGTAGTGCAAGTCTATAAGCCACCTCTCTAACCCTCTCAAGAATCTCAAAAGGCCCGATATACCTAGGGCTCAACTTGCCCTTTTTCCCGAACCTCATAACACCCTTTATGGGCGAAACATGAAGCAAGACCCGCTTCCCAACCATGAATGCAACATCACGAACATCCTTATCCGTATAACTTTTCTATTTGGATTGGGCCATACGAAGTCGATCCTAAATTAACTTAACCTTTTCCAAAGCATCCTAAACCAAGTTTGTACCCAATAGCCTAACCTCGACTGGCTCGAACCAACCCACTGGAGACTGACACCGTCTACCATACAAAGTCTTATACAGGGCCATCTAAATGCTCGACTAATAACTATTGTTGTAGAAAAACTCCGCAAGTGGCAAGAATTGATCCTAAGAACCCCCGAACTCCATCACGCACACGCAGAGCATATTCTCCAATATCTGAATAGTGCATTCGAACTGCCCATCTGTCTGAAGGTGAAATTATGTACTCAACTTAACCTGAGTACCTACTCATCCTGTACGACCCTCCAAAACCATGATGAAAATTGTGTACCCCAGTTAGAGATGATAGATACCTGCATGCCATGAAGCCTGACAATCTCGTGGATATAAACTCGAGCCAGCTGCTCAGAAGAGTAAGTAGTCATGACTGGTATGAAATGAGCCGACTTGGTCAACCTATCCACAATTACCCAAACTGCATTAAACTTCTTCTAAGTCTGTGGAAGCCCTACAAATAAATCCATAGTGATCTACTCCCATTTCTACTCCAAAATCTCTAGCTTCTGAAGCAATCCACCTGGCCGATGGTGCTCATACTTCACCTGCTGACAGTTTACGCACCGAGTTGCATAATCCACTATGTCATTCTTCATTCTCCTTTACGAATAATGCTGCCTCAAGTCTTTATACATCTTCGCAGAATCTAGATGAATGGATTACTGATAGTAGGCTATAATATCATGTTTTAGTCGATTATGACATTCTAATTTACTGCACTTTAGTTGAGTTTGAGCTTTAATCGCTAGTATTTTGCAATAATTGGATTTTTTGTGCCTTGTAGGAGTGATTCTGATCTATGTGAATGTTATGGGATGAATTCAAGTAATTGGAGATTTGAAGACTGAGTAAAAGCCCAATAAATTAAGCCATGATCGTGTTCAATGATCAAGGGATGATAGTTAAGAACGAACAAAGAATCGAGCATGCATACTGCGCAGTATCTGGTAAAATGCTTACAACTTTTCGCTCAAAGATATGTTTGGGCTCCACAATACATCATTAGAAAGATATTTAAAAAATATATAACTTTCATGTTTCACGCTTTTTGAAATTTCCAACAAAATTGGGTCAAAAGTTCTCGAGAACACTTCTAGGTGCGCGGCCGTGCACGTCCTGTCCAGGAAAAGTGTCCTTTTTCGCGTAGGAGAATGTGCATTTGTTTGGGCCCGACCCTACTTGGCATATATACATGGAAAATAGTATTTTAAGGACTTTTGACATAATTTAGACCTAAGGAATCTAAGGAGAAGAGAAAGAAGCAAGAGCACAAAGATTTCACCATTCATCCTCACTTAAGACAAGGGTTTGGATGTTTTATGTTTTCCTTTGACTTAAACTTGATTGTGGCGAATTTATCCATATACATGGAGTAATTATTCCTTAGAGATTGACGAATTTGGTGTTTTGAGAATTATTTGTGGATATTAACTCCAGTTTATGTATTGAATCATTTTAGATATTTTTGTTATTACGTATATATTCACATGTTTATGTAATCGAAAGAGGTATAATTTGTGATGTTTTGCATTATCTTGTTGGTTGAATAGTTGATTCTTATTATTAATCTAAAAAGGCTAGTTGAATTGATCTTTAGACCTAGTTATGAGGATAATCGAAAGAGGTTCTTCTAAAGACTATTCCACTACAAATTCCTGCATATCTTCACCGAACTGAACTTTGTTCATATCGCGAGGTTGAGACTTAATAGTGAGAGGAGTTTATACTGAACGTTGGACTATATTTGAGTGAATTCGAGAGACTCACTTGAACCTAGTGCATCAACTAGAGTTAATTCCCAAACAAGTATCTTACACCTATCCAATCAACCCTTATTTTATTCCTTTGATATATTCTTGGTTACTCTTGTTGCGATTGTCATTATCAAATAATTTATAATTTTAGTAACTTTTAGTTTTAAATCACACAACTCTAAATTGTTGGTAATCTTGGATAGCAATTAAAATTAGACGCTACGAAAACTCCAATCCATGTGGATACGATATTTTCTATACTATATTCGGCTAGTTGGCCTAAGTTTATATGGCGGTTTCAAGCTCGTCAAATTTTGAGTAACGCAAAATATGAGCCTCATAGAGAATCAACTCACGCAACACATCTATATTAGGCACACACAGCCTACCATGCATCCTCAATGAACCGTTATCTCTAATAGTGACCTCGTTGTCATCACCGCACCGAACCCTGTCCTTAAGGACAAGCAGATGGGGTTCATCATACTGACGCTCTCTGATACGATCATAAAGAGAAGACTGAGAAACCACACAAGCCAAAACTCGACTCGACTCAGAAACATCCAGTCTAACAAACTGGTTGGCCAAGGCCTGAAAATCCAGTGTCAATGGCCTCTCTGCTACTAGTAGATATTCTAGACTACCCAAACCGGGCATCGGCCACCCTATTAGCCTTCCCCGGATAGTACAAAATGGTGATATCATAATCCTTAAGCAGATCTAACTACCTCCGCTGACGCAAGTTAAGATCCTTCTGTTTGGACAGCTACTGCAGACTCCGGTGATCGGCGTTAATCTTACAAGGGACACCATACAAATGGTGACACCAAATCCCCAACGTTGAACAATAGCTGCTAGCTCAAGTTCATGGACAGGATAGTTTTTCTCATTCATCTTCAGTTGTCTAGACGCGTTGGCAATCACCCTACTATCCTACATTAATACCACGCCGAGATCAATACGTAACACATCACAATATACAGTATAAGACCCTGAACCTGTAGGCCATACCAATACTAAGGTTGTAGTCAAAGCATTCTTGAGCTTTTGAAAGCTCTCCTCACACTCCTCTGTCCATACGAACGGAATACCCTTTTGGGTCAGTCTGGTCATAGGTGATTCAATAGATAATAAACCCTCTACAAATTGACGATAATACCCTGCCAAACTAAGAAAACTCCGGATCTTCGTAGCTGAGGACGGCCTGGGCCAACTCTTCACTGCTTCAAACTTCTTCGGATCTGCCTTGATCCCCTCACTCAACACTAAATCTAGCCAGAACTCACACTTTTAAATTTTTTGCATATAACTTCTTTTCTTTCAAGGTTTGGAGCACAGTCCTCACATGCTGCTCATGATCCTCCTGACTCCGGAAGTATATCAGAATGTCGTCAATAAACACAATGATGAATGAGTCAAAGCAGGGTTGCAATACATATGCATCAAGTGCATGAATGTTGTTAGGGTGTTGGTCAGCCCAAATGATATCCCAAGGAACTCGTGGTGATGATACCGAGTCCTGAAAGCATTCTTCAGGATATCTGGCTTCCGAATCTTTAACTCATGATAGTTTGAACGCAAGACTATAAGGCCCCGTAAAATTTTCACTAAAAAACCCAAAATCTCATAGTTCGTATTTAGGAATATGTGCATTAAAATGTTAAGGAATAGAGTTTTTCAGAAAAGTGTGTTTTTGCGGTCCATTATGTGGTCGCATAATAGCTATGCGGACCGCATAGACGCTACAAAGCGAACAAGTGTGCTGGTTAGTTTTGAAGTCAACTATGTGGCCAATTATGCGATCACATAATCAAATTATGGGTTGTACAGTCATTGCATAATATCCTTGGAATTTTGCGAGGGGCAGTTCTGCAGTGCACTATGCTTAGAAAAGGTATACGGACTGCATTCTTATCGCATATCCAGGTATTGTGCTCCAGTTTTGGGGGGCTATTCTACAGTCCCTTTTGCGGGCCGCATGTCAACTATGCGATCACAGATTTTGTCGGGTTCCCATTTTCTAAATTTTAAAACCCGACCCCATCCCATTAAAAACACCCCATTAGACCCTTTTATGTTATTTTCTACTGCTTTTTAGAGTGAGATCAAGAGTTCTAAAGGGAGAAAGTGATCTCCACCAAGCTTCTGCTCAATCCTTGCCTAAATCTTTGAAGATTATCGAGTAAAATTACTAGGTCTTCATTATAAGAGGTAAGAACTCGTGCCCTAATCTATAATTTCAAAAATTTTATTAAAATAAGTGATTAGCAAGTGGGTTCATGGGTATAAGGATTTATAATCTTGCATGTATGAGTGACAATAGGGTATGGGGAGATTGTGAGTTAAAAAGGTAGCAATTGGGGTGTAAGATGATAAAAAATCTCTCACAAAAGGGTCCAAAAATCATACTGCACACTTGGTGCTTAATAATATACTCAAATGGGCTATAACCTTAATCATGTCTCTAATTTTTGGTTTAGTTTGTAATTCTCATAAAATAGATCGAAGTTGCTAAGAGTTCCAAAATTTTGTAAAAATTTAAGGAAAGCTCTATTGAGGTATGTATGACTAAGACTCCCTCTTTTTAGAAATTGAGCTTCATTGGTGTTTGTGTAAATGTTGTAAGACTAAAGTTGGATTAATGCATTGATTATTATTTCACATGAATTGGTGTTGCAATTATATATACGTGAAAGGTGTGCCTCAATGTGATAAATGTGCTATCCTTGATAATTTAAAGATGTAAGAAGAATATGAATCATGTGTTGAAATGCCTAGACCTCAAATAAAGATTGAAACTGAGATTTTCATGCCAGCTATGTGAAATCTTATCTATGCTTACAACTTAAATTGCTCTTGTATGTGTCTGTTATCCTAAATTGCAAAGATAACATCAAAATTAGAAAAGATGTGAGAATTGTGGCCCCAAGTGCCTACAAATTGATATGTGGACTAAACATTGAGATGAGATGATTAATGAAAAAGGAACAACATTTTGGTATGACATCCTAGCCAATCGGGCCGTAATCGGACGCCATACCACACACATAGTGGTATTATGCTGAAATTGAATCCGAAAAGTGAGAATGAAAGTGTGATAGAGATATATGTCTCAAATGAGGCAACCTAGCCGATCAGGTCGCGATCGGATTCCGCAACAAAGCGGTGGTATTAAGAATGATTATGAATAGTATTACATGCCCCAAACTAAAGCTATGAAAATTATGTGACGGTTATATGACTCTTTTATTTGATGGTGTGGTGATTGTTTTAAGGCTTTTGATTGATACTTGTGATTTTATTACTCTTGTACGATAGTTCTTTCTAATGAGATGGTGTTTAGTTATACATACTAGTACTATTTCATGGTACTAATGTCCCTTTTGCCGGGGGTGCTACATCTTTCAATAGATGTAGGTGGCTCCATAGCAGACAGTGTCGATCGTAGATAGTAGAGCATCCTCCACTCAGCAATCTTGGTAAGCCCTTTTCTTTCAGGGGTGATGCAGTATGTATTTTGTTGTAGATTTCCACTTTTGAGGTATAGGCGGGGCCTTGTTGCCAACATTACCATAACTATCTTTTGTATCGTTAGAGGTTCCGTAGACGTTTGTGTGGGTTATGTTCGGGTATTGGATGGGTTGATGAATTGTGTTATAATTCTAAACTCTAGTTCTTCTAAATTGTAACTGTATGAAATCTCGGAAACTTAACCATGGTTTAAGGTTTGTGATATAAAATGAACTAACAATGTTGAATGTAAGATCTTTCCTATTGTCTAAATAAACGAAAGCATGTTTTCCTTGATCGTATTGACTTGGGTAGAAAGTGTTCCAAAGGCTTGCTCAGTTTGGTTCACTCGATTGAGCATCGGTCGCGCCTCCCGAGGTTGGGGCGTGACAAAGAAAATATTAGAAAACACTCTGGCACCCTGTAAATGATCAAAAAGGTCATCAATACGAGGCAATGGATACCTGTTCTTCACGGTGACCTTGTTCAAATGGAAATAATCAATACGCATGCGCATAGAACCATCCTTCTTCTTTACAAACAAGACTGGAGCACCATAAGGCGACATAGTGGACCAAATGAAACCCTTATCAAGCAACTCATGCAACTACTCATTTAACTCCTTCAACTCAGGCAGAGCCATACTATATGGAGGAATAGAGATGGGCTGAGTGTCCGGTAACAAATCAGTACCAAAATCAGTATCCCTTCGAACGGCATGCCTGGAAGATCTGCTAGAGATATATCTGGATAATCCCTCACTATCGGAACTGACTCCACGGTAGGAGTATTAATACTGATATCTCTCGCATAAGCTATATACGCATCACACCATTCTCAACCATCCACTGAGCCTCTGGGAATGAAATAACTCTGCTAGGAGTGAATCTAAGGTACCTCTCCACTCTAACCGCAGTAATCTAGCATAACCAGCATCACGATCTTGGCGTAAAAATCAAGAATACCATAATAGGGCGACAACCATTCCATGCCCAAAATAATATCAAAGTCTATCATACTGAGCTATAATAAATCGACCCTAGTATCAAAACCACTAAGAACAACCAAACACGACCAATACACACAGTTAACAATAATAGAATCTCCTACGGGTGCAAATACATAGACAGGAGAACTCAAAGAATTACGAGATACACACAAATATGGAGAAAAATAAGATGAAACATAGGAATAAGTGGAGCATGAATTAAATAAGACTAATGCATCTCTATGACAGACCGAAACAATACCAGTAATGATAGAGTCAGATGCAAATGCCTCCATCTTATCAGAAAGAGCATAATATCTAGCCTGGCCTCCTCTTCTAGGGCGACCTCTACCTGCCCGACCTCCATCTCGAGCTGGTTGAGCAAGTGGAGTGGTAGATGGTGTTGTAACCATAGCCTGAGGACCTGGTGGAGCACGCAGAGCCTGAGTAGTTTGCGGAGGTGCACCCCTCCTAAGTCTGGGAAATCCCTCACCATATGGCGAGTGTAACCAAACAAGATATCGGAGAATGTGACTACTGTGGCTAGATCGGGCCCATATCGGTTGGGATGACAACTGAAAGCACCATGTGCAGGAGGTGCACTAGACAATGGCGGTGCATAATAGGGATCTTAGAGCCTAGGAGTGGCTGGAATACCATTGGCGGATGGAAGAGCTTTATGAACAGGCGACTCACATAGCCCTTACCTTTACGAGCTGGGGCACGAGTACCACTATAAGTGCTAGACTCTCGAAACATCTTCTCCTCTCTCTCTCGAGTTAGCATACCCTCCAATCACCTAGCAATCCCCACTACCTACTGGTATGCAATGTCCATCTCTAACTCACGGACCATGCTAAATTTGATAATGGGGTAGACCCTCGATAAATCGACGGGCCCGCTCTCGAACAGTAGGAACCAATGCTGGTGCATGCCTTGCCAAATCACTGAACTGAACCATATACTCTTAAACGGTTATAGAATTGTGGAACAACTGCTCAAACTCTGCACGTTATACATCTCTGAGACTTTGGGGAACATAGTCCCTCAAGAACATGTCTGAGATTTGAGTCCAAGTGAGTGAAGTTGTCTCGGCCAGACTACCCAACTCATATGCTTTCCACGACTTATAGGTCACTCCCATAAGTTGGAACGCAATGAAACAAACCCCACTAGTCTCCGGAATACCCATAGTACGGAGGATATAGTGGCACTCCTAAAGAAAACCCTAGGCATCCTCTGACTCCAAGCCACTCAAAGTATGAGGGTGTTATTTCTTGTACCTCTCGAGCCTGAGCGGCTCCCTCTAAAAAACTACAGCCCTAACCTCAGGCGGAACTGGGCTACCAATTATACTAGTATGACCTTGGGAACCTGATCGACCTGAACCCGTTGCTCTGGGGTACGGGCGACGGGAGTCTGTGCTCTTCCCCTAGCTTGAGATGTGGCAGGAGCAAGTGGGATCAACCCTGCCTGAGCTAAAGTGTCGAATGTGCTCAAACATTGGGCAAGGGTCTCCTGGAAAGCTGGTGCAGTAACAGGCATCTCAGGTGCCTACGCTTCGACTGGTGCTATTGGTCGCTCATCTGTAGCAGCATGGGTGGGTGCTCTAGCTACACCACGTGGACTCCATCGGTCTATACCCCGACCCCAGCCTTTCGCGACTCTAGCGGGGGGCGCAGGTGTCTATTCATCTGATCTGACTGTATGTGTCCTCACCATTTGTGAGAGAATAGAAAGACAGAAGTTTAGAATCCCGAAGACAATAGTTTCACATGACAAGGAATCAAAGAAGTGAAATTTTTTTAAACAGTTCCATAGCCTCCCGAAGCTAAGTACTGACGTCTCTATACTGATCCGTGAGACTCAACTAAACCTTCATCTGACTCATAACATCTACGAACCTAGAGCTCTGATACCAACTTGTCACGACCCAAGTATCCTTTCGTAGGATGTCGTGATGACACCTAGTATCTAAGATGAGGTAAGCCTAATAATCATGTAGTTTGAACTGAAATAATGACTAAAATCCCAGCATCAACAAATATATATATATAACTGAAAATTGTTGCACGGCATGTACAAATAAATTTGGAACTTATAGTAAAAACAACTCCTAAAACCCGATAGTTATAAGCCACAAGCTCTAAAGGAAGTGATAAATATCTCTATACATCAGAGTCAAAAGAGAATAAGGAAAACAACATAATAAGGGTAGAGGTGGACTCCGAGGTCTGCGGACGCTAGTAGATATACTTTGAAGTCTCCAAGCTGCAGCACAACTCTCTACTATCGAGGTTGATAAGATGTACCTAGGTCTGCACAAAAACACGTGCAGAAGCATAATATGAGTACACCACAATGGTACATAGTAAGTGCCAAGCCTAACCTCGGTAGAATAGTGGCGAGGTCAGGTTAGAGCCCTACTGGAATACAATAAATAAGGCATAAGGTGAAATGATTAAAATAAATGGCAGGTTTATGAAACAACAAGAATGTACAAAAAACAACATTGCGGAAAAACAAGAAGACAATTACAACACGTAAAAGAACGAACACCTTACAAGTTAAGGAACAACAACAACAAACAATACAGCAAGTAGAGGAAAACCGCACGGCAGAAACCTCGTGCCACCATAACAATCCGCATGGCAGAAACCTTGTACCACAATTACAATCCACACGGAAGAAACCTCATGCCACAATAACAACCCGCACGGAAGAAACCACGTGCCAATAACACTCGGAAGAAATCTCGTGCATAACCAAACAGTCATCTCAACAAGAATCACAAAAGTCAACACGTAGTAAATGAAACAATAATATTACAAGCAAGAAATTCTACAATTAATGAACAAATAGGGAATCAAGGAAGTAGGTAATTCAAATAAGCATGTTGTACAAATTGCAATTAAGAGATTAGACACGTAGACATGTGAAATTAGGCTAAACATGATGACTATACGTGCCAGAATAATTCAACAAGGCATAAAAAACAAACTACTTAGCAAAGAGCAAAATTTCAATATTTAGCCCGTGTACGCACTCGTCACCTAGTATACACGGCACTCACATATAACAAATTGTTATAACAGTACCAAATCATAAGGGGATTTCTCCCACACAAGGTTAGACAAGTCACTTACCTCAAATCTCGCTCAATCAATCAATAAGAATGCCTTTTTCTTGACTTTCCGACTCCAAACAGCCCAAATCTAGCCAAAATCAATTACATACTATAAATACAACTATACAAAACTAATCTAAATAGTGAAATTATGACTTTAATAGAGAATTAGAAAATCGTCCCAAAAAGTCAACACGTGCCCACATCTTGAAATTGGGTAAAATTTACAAAATTCTAATACCCGTTCAACTAAGAGTCCACCCATACAAAAATTTCACAAATCCGATACCAAAACCTCAAAATTCAGTCTAAGAACTTTACACCTTTTCTCCCTTATTTCTCAACCCAAATCCTTAATTAATTAAAGAAATTAATAATAGATTAGTGAAATATTATCACAAATGAGTCAAGAATCCTTACCCAAACAGTTTCTCTTAATCCCTCAAGATTTCGCCTCAATGCAAGCTCTATATCTCGAAATATGAAGAAAATGGCAACCCTCGATTTTAAACCCTCTACCCAGCACTATCAACTTGTGCGGTCCAATATCCGCTTATACGGTCACAAATACGCTTCTGAGCAAAAGACTCAACCCCCGACCTCGCGCACCTACGACCGAGTTTCTGCATCTGCGGGTGCGCTTCTACGCAAAAAAAGGTCTGCTTCAACGAACTTCCCTTCCAGCTCACTCTCTATTTCTGTGGAGCTACACGCGCATCTATGGGCTCGCATATGTGTCATTTCCCTCGCACCTGCAAACCTCCAACATTCTATCCAACCTCGTTCCTGGCCGCATCTGCGCACATAGCTCACAACTACGATTAAACCTCCATAGGTGTGATCGCACCAACAACTCCCTGATTCAGCAATCTAACAAACGCCAATTTTATTTGTTACCATCTGAGCTCCACCCGAGGCCCTCGGGACCTCAAACAATTATACCAACAAGTCCTAAAATACGATACGAACCATTCGAGCCTTCAAATCATATTAGACAACACTAAAACCACGGATCGCACCCCAATTCAAGCTTAATGAACTTATAAACTTCTAACTTCCACATTCAATGCTGAAACCTATCAAAGCACGTCCGATTGACTTTAAATTTTACACACGGGTTATATTTGACATTATGGACCTACTCCAACTTCCGAAATCGGAATTGGACCCCGGTATCAAAAAGTCCACGCACGTTACACTTTCCAAAAATCTTTCAACTTTTGCTAAATAACGCCGAAATGACCTACGGGCCTCCAAAGTAACATCCGAAGATGCTTCTAAGACCAAAATTACCATACAGAGCTATTGGGATTGATAAAACTCCATCCAGAGTCGTCTTCAATCAAGTCAAATTACAGTCAACTCTTACAACTTAAACTTCAAACTTAGGGACTATGTGTCTCATTTCACCCTAAAACTCTCCCGAACCCGACATCAAGCACCCTGACAAGTCAAGTAACCATAAAATGAAAAAAAGGGAGCAGTAAATAGGGGATCAGGATTCATACTCTCGAAATGACCGGTCGGATCGTTACACTTGTAGCATAACAAGATTAGTTTTTCTTTTGCTTAATAAATAACAAACTAGAAAAAATTTAAGCGCCCATGATGATTATTTTTCAAAAGAAATTATTATCCTTGATTAGTTTAGTCTACTATAATTTATTATTAACAGTTAAACTACTTTCCAATATAGGAGAAGATCAACCTATGAAAAAAATGACAACATAAACAAATTTCATAAATTTTTAAATTTGTATAAACCATCATGATAAAATCAACAGGTGATCTTAAATCAAATTGAAAGACCTAATCATATAAATTTACCTGAACATGATAAGTTGAAAAGAAAAGTATTAAACAATATTCATCTAACGTAAAAAAAAAGCTGCAGATATAAACAATTTGCATTTGAATTACGAAATTCTTTGTCAAATATTAAGATTCTTGTACGACAATATGTAAACAAAAGTTATTCACATGACTAGGGGACTTATGTCACGAAGAAATCCTTAAAGATTTAAAAAAAATACTTCCTCCGTTTTAATTTATGTGAGCCCATTTGACTGGATATGGAGTTTAAGAAGAAAAAAAAGACTTCTGAACTTGTGGTGTAGAATGAAGCACATATATTTTGTGTGGCTATAAATCATTGCATAAAGATAAATTATTTTTAAATAAGAAAATG
The DNA here is from genome assembly GCA_026770625.1 of Nicotiana glauca. Classification (NCBI taxonomy): domain Eukaryota; kingdom Viridiplantae; phylum Streptophyta; class Magnoliopsida; order Solanales; family Solanaceae; genus Nicotiana; species Nicotiana glauca. The sequence goes on along the minus strand of MU701001.1, from coordinate 13,169 downwards.
GATCATTCTTTTTGGCACTGACTAAAAAAGAAAATATGTTCACTTAAATTGAAATAGAGGGAGTATATTTTAGGAAAAAATAAATAGCGTGCCCATCCTAGCCCATAGCCTTCTTGGAGCTGGGCTGGGTCGGCTATTTTAATATGGGAAACTTACACAAATGTCCCAAATAAGTCTCAACTTACCAACTTCTAGCCATTAGTCATAGACTTATCAAAACTAGCCAAGCACGTACAAAAATTGAAAAATCATATAAATAAGGTTCTTTCTCTCAAAGAATCACATGCAAAAATCACCTTTCATATTTTTAAGCGTGATTAGAAATATTAGATGCAAGATGGAAAGGAAAATTCATGGATGAGGTAGTAAATAAGGTGATAAAATATAAAATAAAATAAAATAATATATATATATACATACACACACACAAAATATTCCAAAAATCTAAGCAAAAAAGGAACTATTTCAATGTGTATAGTTGAAATCCATTAAAAATGTATAGATAAGTCAATATACAAAATTAGAGGAAGATTGGAGGTGATTTGGACTGGTTTGTATCAAAATTCGTAATTAAATTGTGTTCAAAATTTTCTTTTTTCGACAAATGTATCAAACAAGTATCACGCATGTATCTGACACATAAGTATACATGGATATACATGTGATACAATAACAAAAACAATAACATACCCAACAAAATTCCACTAGTGGGGTCTAGGGAGAGTGGAGTGTACGCAGACCTTACCCCTACTCCGAAAAGGGTAGAGAAGTTGTTTCTGGTAGACTCTTAGCTCAATAAGAGAGACAATAATATCAGAAAAGAAACAAGAGAAAAGCATAACAACAAAAGATGTCCGAATGAAAAATATAAACAACAAATAAGTGAAAGGACAATAACAGAAAACTATGCAAAACCACGATGTGAGCACAACATAGACCACTAACAAACCTAAATAAAACTCTATTAGACTATCCGGTACAAAGAGGAAGGAACTCTCGACTTCCCACTAGCCGACCACCCTAATGCTCGACCTCCACATGTTCCTATCAAGAGCCATGTCCTCGAAAATCTGAAGTGGCACCATGTCCTGCCTGATCATCTCACCCCAATACTTATTAGGCCACCCTCTGCCTCTTCTCGTACCTGCCAAATTCAACCGCTCACACCTCCTAATCGGTGCATCTAGGCTTCTCCTCTGCACATGTCCAAACCATCTAAGTCGTGCTTCCTGTATCTTGTCGTCCATGGGAGCCACACCCGCCATCACCCGAATATCTTCATTCTGAATCTTATCCAACCTAGTGTGTCCACACATCCATCTCAACATTTTCATTTCTACTACTTTCATTTTTTGGATATGTGAATTCTTGACTGGCCAATACTCAGCTCAATACAACATGGCCGGTCTAACCACCGCCTTATAGAACATACCTTTGAGTTTCGGTGGGCACCTTCTTGCCACACAGGACTCCAGATGCTAACCTCAATTTCATCCACCCTACCCCAATACAGTGCGTAATATCCCCGTCGATCTCCCCATCTTCCTGGATAATTGACCCTAAGTACTTAAAACTTTCTCTCTTGAGGGTGACCTGTGAGTCAAGCCTGACTTCCACATTCGCTTCCCCCGTTACATCGCTAAACTTACATTTCACATATTCCGTCTTAGTCCTACTCAACTTGAAACCTTTAGACTCCAAGGCCTGCCTCCATATCTCCAGTCTCCCATTAACGCTACCTCGTGTCTCATCAATCAGAACTATATCATCAATAAACAACATATACCATGTCACCTCTCCTTGGATATGGTGTTAGTGCGTCAACAAGCTAAGCGCAGATCCTTGGTGTAACCCCATAACCACCGAAAAAGGCTATGAGTCACCTCCCACAGTCCTAACTCGAGTCATAGCTCCATCATACATATCCCTTATCGCCCTAATGTAAACTACCGACACACCTTTCACCTCCAGACACCTCCAAATTCATCCCTAGGGATCTTGTCATATGCCTTCTCTAGGTTAATAAACACCATATGCAAATCCATCTTCCTGTCCCTGTATAGTTCCACCAACCTCCTGATAAGGTGGATAACTTCTGTTGTAGAACGACCCGACATGAACCCAAACTGATTTTTTGATATAGACACCACCCTTCTTATCCTCCCTTCCACCACCTTCCCCTAAACTTTCATGGTATGACTTGGTAACTTGATACCCCTATAGTTATTACAATTCTAGATATCCCCTTTGTTCTTGTATACCAGAACCATTGTACTCTAGCGCCACTCATCAGGCATCCTCTTTGTCCTGAAGATAACATTAAATAACCCAGTCAGCCACTCCAAGATTGCTCTACCCGCATATCTCCAAAACTCTACTGAAATTTCGTCTAGCTTGGTCGCTTTGCCCCGACTCATCTTACTCATCGCACCCACGACCTCCTCAACCTTAATGCGCCTACAATACCTAAAGTCTCAGTGATTCTTGGAGTGCCTCAATTGCCCTAACACGATATTTCCATTACCCTCTTTGTCTATACGTTTATGAAAGTACGACTGCCATTTGCCTAATCTGGGCCTCTTCTATCAATACTCAACCGTCCTCATCTTTGATTCACCTCACTTGATCCATGTCGCGAGCCTTCTTCTCTTTCGCTTTGGCTAACCGAAATAACATCTTGTCTCCACCTTTACCCCCAAGTTCCTCGTAAAGCCAACCAAAAGCAGTAGTATTAGCTCTTGTGATCGCTAATTTCGCCTCCTTCCTAGCATCCTTATAACTTTCTCTATTCGCTTTCCTCTTATCCTCGTCGGTGCTTTCTGCTAACTTAATGTAAGCTGCTTTCTTGGCTTCCACTTTACCTTGGACCACGTCATTCCACCACAATTCGTCTCGGTGCCGGCCAGAGTAACCTTTCGAAACTCCCAACACCTCTTTTACTACATCCCTTATACAGTCCGTCGTCGTCGTCCACATAGCGCTAGCGTCCCTACAACTTTTCTAGGTACCCATATTCGTCAGCTGCTCCTCCAACTCCTATGCATTATCCTTAGACAAAGCTCCCCACCTGATCCTCGACTGACCCCGTACAAACCTCATCTTCCTCTTTATCAAGATACCAACGTCCATCACCAGGAGCCTATGTTGAGTTGCGAGGTTCTCAATCGGGATCACCTTGGAATCCTCGCACAACCCCCTATCACACCTCCTGAGGAGATAGTCAATTTGAGTCTTAACCACCATAATCTAAAAAGTAACCAAATGTTCCTCCCTCTTCGGAAACATAGAGTTCACAATCAGCAACTCAAAAGCTCTAGCGAAATCCAACAGTGAGGTACCACCCCCGTTCCTATCACCAAAGCTAAAGCCACCGTGCACTTCACCATAGCCACCAATAGAAGACCCAATATGACCACTGAAATCTCCTCCCAGAAGCTCCTTCTAACCTTCTCGTCTAAGCCCGTTTGCGGCGCGTAAGCGCTAATGACATTTAGAGTGCTCCCTCCAACTGCTACCTTAATCACCATCAATCTATCATTCACCCGTCAAACCTCTACCACCTACAAGTTCCCTATCTACTAAAATTCCCACTTCGTTCTTGCCCTTCACGACTCCGGAGAACCACAATTTATACCCCTCTACATTCCTCGCCTTTGATCATACCCACCTAGTCTCCTGGACACACACTATATTGACCATCCTCTTCTGGAGAATATTCGCCAGCTCTATAGACTTACCCATTAACGTCCCTATATTTCACGATCCAATTCTCAACCTATAGGTTTTCTTGTTCCCTTTATCCTCTTTGGGACCCGTCCTACCCCCTGACCCTTGCCCTACCCCCTCCCCACCACTCGACCTCTCCGAGGACATGACTTTACTCTGCCATTACAAATCACAGTCTCTATACCTACGAAGGTCTAAAAATAAAAAGGAGAAAAAAGGAAAAAAATGCCACACAGTACAACAAAGGGATACACAATTGATACAAATATGATACATATGTGATACACAAATGATACATAGTGTGATACACATTATTTTTTTCATGTTTAGTTTTTACTTCAAATTTTCAATTCAAACCACCTCAAAACTTTATCAAATCATTCAAAACTGAGATTCAAGCTCTTTAAGATGTACCCAATCTATTCTAATATCACCAACTCAAAAGAAAGCAACAATTTGAAATTTTTTTTACTATAAATAACTAATTGGCTAGCATTAGTAATATTTGGCTAATATTAGTAATATCTTATGAATTAGCCAAATTTTGTAATAAGCTACTTATAAATGGACATATCTGGTAGTTTTCTTATAATTATCTATTCAAATGGCAGACTGGCCTATTTTAGCAAAAATTGCACGGGGCGCCCTATTTGTCGCCCCATTTAACCTATACCCATTTTTTAAAAAACTTTTAACTTGTACTCACTTTTTAAATAACTTCAGCCCCCTTTTTCCTCCTTCATTATCTTATTTAAGTTACAAAACAAACTGGTATTTATCTCCAGAAGCAACGCTGCTTTAGTTATAAGGTCATTTTTTTTAATTTAACAGTTCGGCAATTGTACTTTTGCTCCAAATTTACAGAAAATTAGTCTTAGAAAAAGTTTAAGTTACCAGTAGGATGAGCTGTAAAATTTTGGAGTTTTTGTATGTTTATTCGTGTTTGAGCTGAGAAGAGATACACTATTTTTCTTAAAAAAACACTACTAATTGTGGTGTTTCAGCTCTAGAGCTGAAGTTCGCCAGTTACAAAACAAAAACTTTAGCTCTAGAGCTGAAGTACGTCAGTTATAATAACAAAAACTTCAGCTCTAGAGCTGAAGTTTGCCAATTACAAAATAAAAACTTCAGATCTAGAGTTGAAGTTCGCCAGTTACAAAACAAAAACTTCAACTCTAGAGCTGAAGTTCGCCAGTTACAAAAACAAAAACTTCCGCTCTAGAGACGAAGTTCGCCATTTACAAAAACAAAAACTTTAGCGCTAGAGCTGAAGTTCGCCAGTTACAAAATAAAAGCTTCAGCTCTAAAGCTGAAGTTCGCCAGTTACAAAAACAAAAACTTCAGCTCTAGAGCTGAAGTTCGCTAGAGCTGAAGTTCGCCAGCTACAAAATAAAAACTTAGCCAGTTACAAAACAAAAACTTCAGCTCCAGAGCTGAAGTTCGCCAGTTACAAAAACAAGAACTTCAGCTCTAGAGCTAAAGTTTGCCAGTTACAAAACAAAGACTTCAGCTCTAGACCTGGAGTTCGCCAGTTACAAAAACAAAAACTTCAGCTTTAGACTGAAGTTCGCTAGTTACAAAACAAAAACTTTAGGCCCGGCTACCAGAATGCTGAAATTTTGCATGATTGCCTTTGCTACTTCAGCCCCGTATGCTGAAGTTTTGCGAAAAAAATGGGTATGTTTGCAAAAAAATTTGCAAAGCGGACATAAATTAAAACGTGACACAAAAAGTAGGAATAGATGCAAATGCCCCTATATTAGCCCACCAAATTTAAAGGCCCGTAAGTTCTCGGATGGGTTGGACAGCTGGCCCATTTTACATGCATGAACGTGCAAGTTCTGTTGATCATATACCTGAGCGTCGTGCAACAATTCTGAATGGGCAACATGTAGTTAAATTTACGGAAACAGAAGTAGAAAGAATGAATGTTATTGAAGGATTACAATATGCAGTAGTTGGAAAATTGCTTATGGTTGGCCAGATTTGAGCGAAATTCGTTGCATGGTTCCATCTCAATGTGGAATAAAGGGAGAATGCAGTATTGGTTTATTAAGAGATAGATATGCCCTTATTCAAATGACTTTATGGCAGGTTTCTATGGACTTTACATCAAAGGGTCTCAATACGTTAAGTACGAGAATGGATTTGAATACCAGATCAGACCATTAATATATAAGCCAAATTCAAAACAGGAGAAGAAACTCCAATGGCAATGGCTCGGATCTCTTTTCCAGGTTTGTTACCAACTTATTTCGTGAAGGAGTGTCTTTTTTCACTTGCTTCAGCTGTTGGGAAACCTTTACACTTGGACATGGCCATAATTAACAAGACAAGACCTAGTTGTGCAAGAGTTAAAGTACTCGTGGATTTATTGGCTGATCACCCCAAGAAAGTGCGTATGGATATTATTAATGAAGCTTTAGGAGAAACAAGGACCGAATGGGTTAATATTAAGTATGATATGATGCCAAAGTATTGCAAGGAATGTAGATTGCAAGGGCATGATGATTTTGAGTGTTGGAGACTTCATCCGGAATTGTCACCTTATGATCAAGGTAAGCAGACTGTTGAAATTACTGAGGAGCAGAATAATGTACAACAAAATCAACCTTTGATGATTTTGTCAAGTGGAAGAGTAGTAGGTAATATGAATCCAACTGGAGAACAATGGAAGGAGGTAAGGGACAATTGAGTAAAGAAAGCTGGAAATCAAGTAAATACAGGTAAGGAATTAGTTCCAGTTAATCAAAATAGTGGTCAGCAGATTCAAGGACCTGGGAATACTTCTCAGAATAATAACACATCAGTTAAGTAATTGTCAGTTACTGGGATTAGTCAGCAGAACAAGGATAGTGGAATGAGACAAATTGTGCCAGTTAATATAGCCCAGCAAATTCAAACTACAAACAAATTTGCAGTCCTACAAGAAGAAGAGGAGTCTAATGCAGGAAGCCAAGTAGCTATTGTGGAAGAAGTTGAAATGCAGAACACTCCTATTCAGAAGAAATTGAATCCAGTTGATGCAGGTTTTACTCCTAAATCAACTGGGGCGGCATCATTAACTAGAGGTAAGGAATTAATTTAAAGGAAGCAGGGATTTTGGCTAAGGTAACCACAGAAAGAGGCAAAGAGTCTACTGCCCAATGGGTAAATAGAACTTTTCCATTGCCAAATGTTACCACTAATCATTCTTGTCAAGAGTTTCCCTCTCAATCGCTAGATGCAAGTGTTATACCTGAGCAGAAGTGTCTCAAGGATCGTGTGAATTTTGTTGGAGGTAGACTATGGGATGATCAACATGAAGAAGAAACTGATGAAGGTGAATTTCTAGAAGGACATGAAGATGTGGAAGAGATACAAGAGAAAGATCCAGATGTTTAGGAACAAAGAGTGAATGCCAGAAGTGGCAGAATTGAACTGCAAAGTGCAGATGAGGGCAACAATGTTATGGTTCCAGCTGATCAGCCCCTCCAAAGTGAGCAACAAACTACTCCCAAATCACCTACCAACCCCGTTGTTCAACTGTTTCAGCCAATAGCTCATACTGAAGATACAGGGGATCTAGGAGGTACTAGTAAAGAAGTACAGAAGCAACAACCTGTACCAAAAGAGTTAGTTGTGCAAAATAATATAGCAGATATTGCAGCTATTGCAACAGTTGCCATAACACAGGTTCAGAAATCAGAAGGAGTTGAGCTGTCTCAATCCAGAAGGGTTACAGAAGAGGAATAATGCCAAGAGTTTGATTCCTAAACCTAGTCAGAACCAGGTGTCCGTTCAAAAAAATAATGAATAAGAGGAGCAGATACAAAGAACAAAAGGGAGAGATTTGGATGCAGAATCTACTATGCAAAATTTTATCAATGTAGCTAAGCAAGGTAATATTTCTCCTAGACAAATGGAGGTTGGGAAATTAGCAGGCAGAGGAAAGAAAAAACAACCAAAGGATACAACTGGAGTGCAAGTTTCAGGAGTTCAAACAAGGAGAAACTTATCCAAATCAATTAATTAATGATGAATGCTTTAATTGGGAATATAAGATTTGTTAACACAATGCAAACCTTTGAAAGGGTTATCATAATGGAAAGACAATACCACTTTGATTTTATTGCTTTGATGGAGCCTATGCAGCATACTAGGACTGTTGATCAGTATAGGAGGAGGCTTGGCTTTGAGCAAGTAGTGGTAAATGTATCAAATAAAATATGGATTTTTATTGATGAGAAGTATGATTTTGACATTCTCTTCAATATGGAGCAACAAATTACTTTGAAGATGGTTGACACAGATGATCAAAAGGAGTTCATTATTACCATGGTGTATGTCATGGTAATAATGGGACACAATGTACTCTTTGCCTAGTGATATGTGATGATAGGCTATAATTACGTGTTTTAGTCGATTATTACACTCTAATTTAATGCACTTTAGTTGAGTTTGTGCTTTAATCGCTAGTGTTTTGCACTAATTGTGT
>MU700992.1:17248-33252 GCA_026770625.1 Nicotiana glauca | reverse complement strand
CCCTTTTCTTTCTTTTGCTTCTTTTTTTTTTCTTCTTTTACGTTTTTTCCTCCCTCTTTTTTTCTAGAATTACAATTCAAATTCTCGAGAAAAAAAAGAACGAATAATTCAAATTTTCGAGTTTCAACAACTCAAAGTTGAAAAAATCTGTTCTTCTATATATTTTCCACCATTGATAGCCATTAAAAAGCTTGAAAGCTTTGAATTCAAATTTGAATTTTTAAAAATCATAATTTGTTTGGATTGGGTGTTGTTGTGAATAATTCGGAATATGTTGAGGAGTTTATATATCAATTTTGAGGGGTTTTGGTGAAGATTAGACTTGGTTTTGACTGAATTTCGGATTCAAACTCGAAGAAGAAGAAGAAGAAGAAGAAGACATATTTCCAGAAATTGTAGATAAATTGTAGTGAAATTGTAGAATTGTAGATATACTGTAGATAAATTGTAGATAAATTGTAGATGAATTGTAGATTGGGAAGACTAAAACTTCTACAAATCTTCTACAATTATGTCGAAAATGCCAATTATGCTACAATTGAAATGAGAATTTGGATATTAAAATTCAATGTATCTATTTTGTAGATATCTTGTAGATAAATTGTAGATTATTTGTATTCTGATTGTAGATGCATTATTTTTTTTTCACAAATCCAAAACGACTAAAGCTTCTACAAAATCTTCTGCAAAAAACAGTCTACAATTTATCTACAGTTTTTTTAATTTTTCTACAATTTAACTACAATTTCTGGAAATATGTCTTCTTCTTTTAGAATTACGAAAACTTCCTACTTGTGATCAATAGCATGCTCAAAGCACTCTATTATGCATCTCTCGAGTTTGACTTTCCAGAAACAATTGAGTCATAATAGATGATAAAGAATGTAATTTGCCATTTTTATTAACGTCAAAAAAATGTTGACTACAAAATTTTTTCTTTATCTACAAAATTTCTACAAATAAACTACAAATCAGTTTAAGTATTGTATAAAGTTGTATTGTTTTTAAGGGTATCTATAAATTACTATATTTATACTACAATTAAACTATAATCTATGTTGAAAAAATATGTTGACTACAACAATATTAACTGAGAGAGAGAACAACAGTAACTGGGCACATCTAAAAATGACGTCGTTGGCAATAGAGGAAAGATGTTTCATTTCCATTGAAATTGTAGGCAGCTTCTTAATTCAGTCCGATAGCTAATTGAGCTTAGAGACTTTTTTTTTTCCATTAAAGATGGATTCGCCGTTACAGCCAAGTATTTCAAAAACAAAAGAGAGGAGGAAAGGAAAATGATGGAATTAAGTTGAAGGAAGGTCTGGTAGTCCAGATGATTTAAAGGAGAGCGACATAGTTGAGCGGTGGTGATAATATTGGAAAGGCATTAATTAGAAAATGAGGATAATATATGGACACTTTTAATTAAGGAGTAAAAACTGCCCATTAATGAGACCCTTAATTAAGTATGGTATATGATTGGTAATTTGGTATACTAAGTGTAATTAAATCAAACCTTAAACATTGAGGGTAATAAGATTTCCTATGTGGTATAGGAATGTAAAAATCCCTTTCGTCAAACTATGGTGTTAGGGTAATCTTTTCTTAATTCCTTATAGGGCTAAGGCCCACTGTATGAGTGCTTGGGTTGGGCTCTATAAATCTTGACCTTTCTGGGCTTAAATCCGGTTCAACCATCCTGAGGCCCATATTAGCAGAACCAAAATTGCAAGAGCCAGGGAATGACACTCAAACGCCAAAAAAAGGGTACAGTATTGTTATCCCCAATTCCCATTTCTCAAAATTCCACAACTTTCCTGAAGAAATGTCGAGAAGGTTCGGAAAGAGAAAGGAAGAGGATGAGTACGCTTCAGAAGGCGACAATCCTCCTAAGAAATCTTCCAGAACTGATGATTCTGACGATGCTGACGGCATCGTCGTGTGTGAGGTCTCTCTTTTCACTTCCCCAAGCATTTTATGTCTCACTTACTTTTCTACTGTTTTTCTGATTTTTTCCTTGGTTTCAGGTTTCTAAGAATCGGAGAGTATCAGTTAGGAGCTTTCAAGGGAAGATAATGGTGGATATTCGTGAGTTTTATGTTAAAGATGGCAAGCAAATGCCTGGCAGAAAAGGTACCTGCTGCCTATTTATTTTTTTATTTTTCTTTTCGGTTTCTGTATGTGATTTTGGGCGATGCTGGCTACATTTGAAACTCTAATGATTCTCTCTATGTTACTTAAAATAATAATTTTTTATTTATATGATGACGAGAAATAAGGGGTACTTTTAGTTTTATCAAGGCGAAATACATAAACGTCCCTTTCAAGTTGTCCTCAACGTCCCCTCCAAGTTGTACTCAACGGTCAGCCAGACACCACCCTTTTATCATTTAAACACTTCAAGTGGCTATTAACTGTACCAAATAGACACTTCATAGTGACATGGCAAGTTACGTGCATTTTAGTTACGCTTGAGCGCGTGAGTCTTTTATCAGACTTGTTTTCTCTTATTTTTGGAATTAAGTTAAATTTTGTGCCTGGGTCCCACACCACATATCATATTTGCCCACACCTTTGAATGATCAAACCAGTGTTTTTTCACCTAAATTTCATATGAACCTTCCTCACCCCAACATCATTATCTCCACCACCTTAAACCACCACCTTCCACCGTAAATTCGCCACCTATATTTCAACCTGGATGCAAAAACTATTTAAAAAAAAAAAAAAAAAGAAACTCGCACGAGAAAGTTTCGTCAATAGTGGTATAACTCCTGTGTATTTCATTATCTCAAATCTGCCAGAGTTCATCGCCCGCGGACTATTTATACTAGCTGCTATTGCTAGTCGAAAATGGAGCCTTGCCGGCGAATTCGGCTGGTCACTTATTGTTGCTCTGTTTTTTCTCTACCTTCTCTCTCTGTTTCTACTAACACCTAAAATAAGTTGAGTTCAGTGTTTTGGAAAGCGTTAAGCGCAAAAAAGCGACGAGACCTCGCTTCACAGAAGCGAGAAGCGCGCACTTTTTTGCTGTGAAGCGCAATTTAACACATAAAATAAAAAAAAAAATTGGCATAGATAAATAGCTAAGAACTCATTAAAAATAACATATTAAGCAAATGTTTCATAATAGATACTAAAACTAGATAGTGAATAATCCTCAAAAGTCATAATATCTTTAAGCAAATGCAAAGCTGGATCTCTTTTTTTGGCTTGAACTTGATGCCATTGAATAATCAAATTAAATTTACTACAATCAACAACCAAAAAAAAAAAAAAAATAATTAATTCACTGCCCTAAACAGAAAACAGAGCATAAAGTCATAAGAAAGCAAAAAACAGAGAATGATAATATAAAAAATGCAAAAAACAGAGCACTACAGTTTGGATAAAAGCATAAAGTCATAATAAAGCAAAAAACAGAGCATGAAAGAAAAATAGAGCAGCAGTGGTCGTTGCTGAACAGAGCTTAATCTGGACAAAAAAAATTGAAAGAAAAATAGAAAATAAGAAGAATAACAGAAGAAAGCAAAAAACAGAGCATGAAGAAGAAGAAAGCAAAAAACAGAGCATGAATAATAATAATAATAATAATAATAATAATAATAATAATAATTCGCTGAGCAGCAGTGGTCTGTCGATATGTTTTGGTAACAGAGCAGCAGTGGTCGTAAGTTTATTTTGCCCAAAATTTTTAAACAAAACCCTAGCTTCAGCCTTCTCGTCGCTTAAGCGAGCTTTTTAACGATTTTATCGCTTCGTCGCTTCTCGCTTAAGCGAGAAAAGCGTGCGCTTAAATCATGTGAGTCGCTTTATTCACAGAAAAGCGTAACCCTAGTGCCTCGCCTCGCTTCGTCGCTTAAAGCGAGAAGCGAGCGCTTTTAATAACCCTGGTTGAGTTGGTCAGTTGGTTTGCTGATAAAGAGGCGAAATTAGAAGAGTGGTTGGGAGAATAAGGAATTTGTGAAGTCCCATTTTCTTTTCTTTGTGGTTGTTGCTCTATTACATATAAATCGTTAATTATTGGAGTATTTTCTGTCCTACAATGGTGTTGGCTCTACTAAATAAGGGACGAGAGAGAGATAGGAGGTGAGAGGGAGATGGGGCGGAAGGAAGAAGAAGAAGAAGAATAGGGTTGGGCGTTGGGAAATCTACTGGTGTGCTAAAAATTTAAAAAGGGTTTTTTTTTTCCTTCTTTAATGTCTTTCTTTGTTAATAACAAATATCAATTTTTTTAATTATAAATTACACGTGTCATTGTTTAATTAGTTCGTTTGACACGTCATTGGCAAGTGTAACTCACACATCTGGTCTGCTGCACTCGGGTGTCTATTTGGTACAGTTAATAGCTACTTGAAGTGTTTAAATGATAAAAGGGTCAGTTGAGGTGTCTGGCTGATCGTTGAGGATAATTGGAAGGGGCCGTTTATATATTTCGCCTTTTATCAACTCTGTAGCATGGGATAGTAGTGTAATTAATTTCTCGCGCGGGGATTTAACTTTCTGTTGGTCTTTGTATGGTGAATTGAAGACATGTGCCCTTCACATAAACATCTACTATCACTTAAGAATAGTTAATTGATATGCATTTTCATTTTAATTTTTAACATAAAAGTTAAATTACTTGGTTTGCTATAAACACCTGGTGCACATAAGTATTTACCCCTGGCACATTCAACAACAACATACCCTGTATTATCCCACACTGTGGGGTCTGGGTATTTACCCCTGGTACATTTGTTTATAAATTTTAGTTTTGTTTTTCTTTTCTTGGTTTTTTTTGTTGATTGTGACAAGTAGCATGAAAATTTTTGGAATTCTAAGTTTCTTTTGTTATCTTCTCTCTTGTTCCTCGTGTTTCTTTTTTAGGAGGAATTGTGTATCTTGGTGTTCCTCTTAGATAGCCAGTATTTTCAACATCCTTAAAACAAAGCAGATATGTCATGAATTGCTTTCCGTCGAGACGTTCTTCAAAAAATTGTAACTATGATTTCCCATATCCTCTTTTGATTGATAACCGAGAAATTCCCGAGGGTCAATGGCATTCGGTTTAAAACGTGGTGGATAATGGGCCCGCCCTTCGACCCTTCTCCACTTAAATGCCAGACTTTTGTCCGGGTTCTAATCGTGACGTGCACCTCTATGCTCCTTTTTGCCAACTATTCTTTTGCACCCTCCTTAAATGCATAGAAGTCGGAATTCTTCCGAATTTCTTAACTAGACTCTAATATAATTATACTCAAGTTAAGGAGAAGAGGTTGTTTCTTTCATAATGTACTTTTTCCTATGAAACGGTATCTATGTTCGCACCTCGCACAAGGATTCATATATATCAAATTCAATGCTAGCACTTGTAATGTTTCGGTTTATCAAAATTCTGGGACGACAATAAAAATATTGAAGACTTGAGGATGAATTTCGGTAATCTTGGATATAGAACGGGTTCAAGATTAGTGTGAAGTAACTTAGGGAGGATATTTTTTTTGTTTTCTTTTTTGGGTTTGTATTTTTCAATTTGAGTCGTTCCTAAGAATTATCAATTCTCATTGCAATTCCCATATGAAGCTGGTTGATGAAAGGAGGATCTGTCTCTACACGCGAGCCAATTCGGAAGTATACCTTTTCACAGGTTTCTGTATTAGCTTAGGTAATGGCCTATAAACTGTAGGTAATCTGCAGAACGGAAAATTGCTGACTGAATGCTGTTGGTCTTACTAGTTACTCATTACCGATGCTTTGTTGACATGTCACATGGTTTTCATGCTGGCACGTTATTATCGCATTCTGTCAGATCAACTCAAATCATATTGATATCATAGTGGGTCGACTCTGGCAATACTATGCAAATGAAGAATCTACAGGATTTACTCCATTGTGTAGAAAGCAAGATATGCTGTGAATGTGGCTTTTATGGTAAGAAGAAGAGTTTTGCTCCTATCGTTCTTGCCTTGAGGTCTACCAGAGCTTTCTGCCACCAGCTAGGAAACTGTTAACATTCTTTATGTTAGCCTTGGTGGCTCTGTCCTTCCAAATGTCAGATTTCGTCTCCAGAGTTGGTTCCTTTTCCCACAAGGTCTGCCTCTTAGAAAGGTCAAGAGAAAAATATTAAGTAAATGATGAAAGGTGACATTGTAGGATGTGGACACTATTTTCACAAGGCCAGTGGTTGTATAATTCAATTTGAAAAGGAAGGATATTACCTAGTAATAAAGTTATTACTCTTGTAGTGCCGTTCAGTCACATTTACAAATGGTAACTGTATTTCTGAACTTTTTCAAAACTGACATGCGTTGAGATGCATCAATAGTTCTCTTAAAATAGATTTACCATATACTGTCTCTTTACCATTGATTTTAGAAGTGAACATTGTTACAACAACAACAACCACCACCCGGTATAATCCCACTTAGTGGGGTATGCGGAGGGTAGTGTGTACGCAGACCTTACCCCTACCCTGGGGCAGAGAGGCTGTTTCCAAATAGACCCCCGGCATCCTTCCCTCCAAGAACTTCTCACCTTGCTATTGGGGAGACTCGAACTCACAACCTCTTGGTTGGAAGTGAACATTGTTAATTGAGCTGAATTGGGGCATAGTGAAACTTGTAGAAAGAGAGAATCAGTTGGTTTATGCGAGAGGCTAGATGGAACCAGCTCATAGCTGAAATGCATACGTATTAAACAAACTTGCATTGCGCGAACATGGGCAAATAGAATTGAAGACATTGTGCAGTTCTGAAACTCCTCTGGCTCAAACTTAATTCGTGATGCCTCTTTGGTTGATCTGTTTAGGTTCCTCAGCATGTCCTGAAGTTTGCTCTTGTACTTTATATATATATATATATGTACTGGTGCATCTCCATGGTGCTTTTCGTTCTTTAAAATATATTCCTTAATTAATTGAACATCAAACAGCTCTCAGCTCTCAGCTCCTGCACTGCTTTAAAAGAATAAATAAAGAGGAAAGGAGGGTGGGAGCTTGAGTTCTTGCCCACAGACCAACTATTAACTGCTTTAGTTATATTTTCTATTCTCAACACAAGTTTATTGATATTCTTATTCATCTTGTATCTTTCTTTCAATATAATTTCCAGAGGTCCATGTATCTGTAGACTTAGAAACCATACCTAACAGTAGTGTTTTTCCTTTTTTCCTATTTCAGGCATCTCATTGAGTATGGATCAGTGGAATGTACTCAGAGATCATGCAGATGAAATTGATGAGCTTGTCGCGAACAGTTAAACGTCGGAAGTGTGGTGTATCACTAAGTTGATGTGTAATTTAAAATGTGTAAAAGACAAGTTGACTTGGAACTAGGAGACGTTTTCCGTTGGTACAGTTCCAGATTAAGGACAAAGCAAGCTCTGTTTATTTTGTTATTAAATGGCTTTAGGATAAGTACTTTCTGAATGGGATTCTAACATGCATGCTTTGTGGTTAAAATGAATGGCCCTTCTCTGAACCATTTTTTTCCCTCTTCCCAATCTTGAAATTCATTGCTAATAAACATTTATCAACTTGTAAGCATGCATGGAGTCAAGAAAGATGTCCGTTATAGACAAAAGCGACACAGGAAAATAAAACAAAGCACTTAATTGAATTCATATTTTCCATGGTTTATGCTAAGGTTTGCTGTAACAGTCCTAGGAAAAATTGTATGCTTGGATAAGGCTTTTGTAACCTTGTATGAGTTACATTGTTCGACCAAACTGAGGTGACTTTGCATTCACCGAAAGCGGTGACCTTCTAAACTCAAAATTCTTAGGGGAAAGTCCACAGATTGCTGCTGCAGACATTTGAATTTGATACATTGCTTGTACAGTTCGAACCGCAGGCATTTAAATTTGAAGTTAAGCTTAGCAATTTCCCAACATCAAACTAGCCACTAGTTTGTTTGTTGTTTTGGTGCAAAGCAGCATATGTGCCCTTCAATGTAACTGTCTACTGCAAAAATCAGTAAATTATTCCGACAGAAAGCCAAGGATTTCGAAATACTTTCGTCATAGCCAAACATCATAAAACATGTCCAACTTTTATTCTCCGATCATACGTATTCGGCATAAGTTTGAATTTGGAAATTTGAAGTTGGAAGTTCATTATGCTTGAATTGAGGTGCAATTCGTAGTTTTGATGTTGTTTGGTGTGATTTGAGGCCTCGAGTAGGTCTGTGTTATATTTTGGGACCGGATAGTGTAAGTAGACCAGGGTCCCAGAGGCCTCGGTTGTGTTTCGAATGAGTTTTCGAATCATTTTGGTTCAGTTGGCATGGCGGAAGGCTTCTTATTTCTTTTGTTGCACATGCAAAGGAAGGGCCATAGGTGTGTGACCGCGGAAGCATTCAGGCTGGCCGTAGATGCGGTGCTGGACTTGAATGGGATTCTTGTACTCTCGCGTAACAACATGATGGATGCATTGAACGATATGTAATTGGAATTGAAGGATCAAGGTTGCGATTCAGTTTTGACGGGATGTCACGAGCTTGAAGGAGCGCGGGGAGGGAGGGGGGATTTCAGATGAGTATGCTGACGCTATTTTAGTGTCACCTGAGAATGGTGTTCTGTGGAAGAGGCATAATTTGTTGATTTGTGGATTCTTGATTTGCATTACAAAAATAGTAGGGTTGGTATCCATGGACGTGCATATTTTGCTACCTGGTGCGGAAGGTTTTGGGAGTATCTCTCACAAGATGATTGTGTAAGTGTGACGTGTCAATCATTTAAGTGGTAGAGATTGAAATCGGGTATGCAGAATATGGTACTATCGTTGATTGGGGATTTATGTCTTGGAAATGCTCTATTACTTTAGTTGCGGACTATGAAAGTTTGTTCCAAATTTGACGGTTGATCGCATGTGTCATGGGTCATTGTGGATCTTGGGAAGGTTATTGACCTATTTTGAAATGATCGGAATCGGCTGAGGTTCGTTGGTAGACCTAATGTGAGTGTATATTCTACATTAGATCAGATATGCTTATTTAACATAGCATTGCTTATGGATGAGTTTTCGGGTGTGGTGGATCTTATTACTGACGCCATCTATTTCATGTGCTACTCTTTTATGCCATGTGGGTAGTGAGACGGCTTGATTATTCGCAGGTGTGTTGACCCTGTGTAACTTGTGGTACAACCGATCTCATGTACTTAAAAGTAACAAACCTAACATTGGGCTGAAAGCAGTGACGAGCTCAAAAAAAACCGTCAAAGACCAATATCGATAACCAGTAACAGCTCAAGATATAAAGGAAATAGTATAAGTAAATAACTCAATGATATCATGTTCAGCTTCTTCACATTACGGGAATTTAGAAATACTTTCCAAGTATGACAGTTAAGCCCTCTTCTAAAGTGTCCTCCTCTGAATGTTCCTTGTCCCATTTTTATTTTCTTGATTGATTGGGAATAGAGATAAATGCTAATGTTCTCAGTTATCTTTACGGTATTATAACCACTTGGGCAGTGTCTATGATCTCGTCAGCTTTTCGCTTTTGCTCCCTCTAGACAGTGATGTCCTGCAGGTGATATATTAACCTGTTTGGCCAAACTTATTTTTGGCCAAAAGTGCTTTTTCTTTGTTAAAAGTATTTTTGGCAAAAAAATTTAGGTGTTTGAATGGAGGAAAAAAAAATGCTTTTGAAGAGAAGCAGAAGAAGTTTTGGAGAAGTAAAAAAGAGTAGTTTATCTTCAAAAGCACTTTTTTGAGAAGCACTTTTGAGAAAATACACTTAGAAGCAATTTTTAACAGCTTGGCCAAACACTAATTGGTGCTCAGAAGTGCTTTTCAAACCAATTAGCCAAATACAAACTGCTTCTCCTCAAAAGTACTTTTGAGAAAAGCAAAAGTACTGATTTTTGCAACTTGGCTAAACGGGCTAATATAGCCGTCTTCTCTCAACTTTCCCGGTCCAATAGTTTCCATTGGACAATGCGCTTCTTAAGATTGTATTTTCCATATCTTCAAGAAAATCATTGAATGTGGTGAACTCATTACCTTTTTATGGGCAGCAACTATCGCTAAACCATCCAGATGTTAACAAGAAACTGGGGCTACCTCAGAAGGATCCTCAGTCAGTGAGTGTACATCAGAAAGAGTAAGGTAATCCTATAGAAATCAAAATAGAACCATAACCATAAAAATAAAAAATAAAAAAGCAGCACAAAGTATCTGTCCAAAAACCTATCACCTCATGAATTGGTTAATCTTAGTAACTAGTTTCTTTCTCTGTTATTGACATGAAATATTGAATAGCACTTCCTACTTGCTGAGTCCCGCATTGGTGAGATTTGAGCTTTTTGGTATCCTTATATGATTTTGGGGAATTCTGTCGGGAATAAACCTGCCCCTTATAGAAATAATATTCACGGTAATAAAAGTAGAATAATAATATAGCACCGAGATACAGTAATTAACAAGAATAAAAGAATGACAACGACGCCAAAATTTTTACGTAGAAAGTTCTTTTGAATAACAAAAAAAGTTACGGCCCCGAGAGGAGCAACTGATATCATTATATCAAGGAATTTTACACCTTGTAAGTCCGAGTAAAATACTCTAAAGACCATTACAACACTCAAAAGAAATAACCCTATTTTGATATTCCCACCAAACTACAATGTCGTCCACTCTTTATTTTTCTCACAGACTATTTTCTTATACCCTGTCTGTAATGCCTTACTCTTTCTTTTTCTCTTTGTTGGTGTGATGAAATGAGAGCCGAAGCTCTCGTTTTATACATAAAGCCTCACTCTCTAAAGCCTACTATATTTGACAATTTGCACACATTTTTCCTTCTTTTTCTTCAATGTCAACAATTCAACAATGTTGGCTGCCAAACCAAAGAATTTATCAGCCAAATATTTTCCTTATGCCTATTACTTTGGCTTTTGAATGAGATGAAACCCATCAAATTCTCACCTTATGAGCTAGCTTTTGGGGTTGTAGTAGGCCCAAAGTCCTTTTTTCATGATATCAAAGTCACGCCCATCCTAATTTATTGTTACCGATGGTGACTCATCCCAATTTATTTTTTTGCAAGTTCAACTTCAGCTGAGAATCTAATGGACATTGAGGATGTTGGTCTCCTGATTCTATCATCTCAATGGGCAGGTGTTGCCTGTATACGACAGGTAACATTTTTTTTTTAAAAAAAAAATTGGCTTGATGATTGACCTTAAATACTTGACACTAAACTAACAATTCTAGTACATGTAATTGAGTACCTTGCACTGTTAACATGATTCCGTGTGACATGGCAGAGTGGTGGCGGCAGAGAAACCATGCATGCAGGAATTTTTTTCTTATTTCTACTCATAGTGGATTGGATTAGTAAAACTCTACTCTGGGATAAATTTCAAATGTATTTTCAGCCTAGAGAAGGCTCCTATACAAAATTTTCCTTTTCCTTTTTTTTTTCCTGACACTGTAGATGCTAGAATTTTCATCTTAGTACTCTTTTCTACTCAATTGTTTTTGTGAAATTCCTGTTTGTTTCATCTACAATATGTTGGAAGAGTAGTTAGCTTGTTTTTATCAATAATTTCCCTTTAAATTTAATGTCCATATAAATCAAAATAACGCTAATGATTTAATCACTCAGCTTCTTTCTTATACTATATGCTTTATTTTTTAAGACCCTAAACTAGCTATAACTTCACTCTTTCTTTTCCTCATCCCACTCTTTGGACTTGAATTGAGATTAGATGAAACAAATAATATAAAGGCGGATAAGTTGGTTGATTGCTCGGTGTTTGGTGTTAATGTGAATGGTAGGTGTTAGGGGCCTGACTCATTGACATCATGTGTGTCGCGGCTGTGGCATGCGTGATGGCCTTGCCATTGGCCTATGTGCTGGCAAAACGATCATGCGAGCAATAAATAAGACAATCTTATATGGGTTGTTGCGGGCAAGTATTGGCCAAGGTCTTGGGCCACGCAAGACATGCTTGGCAAAAGCTTGACAAGGCAGTGTGGGCAAAGTTGGGGCGGCATGGCACAGTATACGCGCCAAAGTCAGTGGCACGGGCACTTTGGGTTGTGGCAGCGCCAAGTGTGGTGTAAGCTGAAGCACGGCAGTGCGGGATGATGTCAAAGGCCTTCAAAAGCTAAGGCAAGGCTATGTGAAGGAAAATACAAGAAATGGTACGGGTGAAACAAGGGTTGACATGGGCAAGGCAGAAACTCTGCCAAGGCATGTGCAAGCGGCAGTGGCATCAGGCGTGTGCGGCAAAATCATTGGCGGCAGATTGCGGGCAAGGAATTGGTGTAGAGAAATGTCAAAATGTGCTAAGGCTGGGCGCAACTCCAGCCCTGGGCGTGCAGCAACTGACCAAGTCAAAGGGCACATGCAGTCCACATGCCAAAGTAGTTGGCGGTTACCTTTTTATAATCACTTGTACCCATATCTGATTTATGCTTGTATCGACTATCATTTCGTGTAGAACATGTACTATGTAGTTGGGGATGTCAACTGCAATACAGGAACAAACTTAGTCTTGGCACAACAAGTGGCAAAAGCTGTAGACAACAAGTGTCCATGTGTTGTATAGTCCCAAAGATTGCCTATGTGCTATAAATAGGTGCCTTTGGACTTAGTCAGATTTAGAGTGGGAATCTCGTGTGAAATTGAGTAAGAAAAATAAAAGAGAAACGTGAGTCTTTCTAAGTGTTTCAAAAAGGGCTAAGACTAGGCATTAGGCATGTCTTATTGTGCAAGATCGACTTGTGATCTTGGCTAGACGAAGTGGGCCGTGAACAACTTTTGTTCGTAGAAAAGTGAGGTTTTCCTTTGTAGATTTTTGAATTAATACAAAGGTTGGGATTTTAAAGTATTTGATTGTGTTCTTTTCAATTTGCTGTCAAAATCCGTTTAAGGCCAAACTTGCTGAAAATTTGGCTAAGTGTTGGGAAAATCTGAGTCAAGTGCGCAACTTGACTGCCACGCGGGTGTAACTTTGGACTGACCAAAAATGCCTCTTTAAAAACTGGTATCAGAGCAGAGCAAGGTTCGTGGTGGTGGCAAGACGATCAGTAGCAGATTTCGTGTTACTATTTGAGAACATGGCTGGTGGCACATATGCTGAACTGCGCCAAAGGGTAGAACAGTTGGAAGCACTTATTGGGAAGGCTCTTGAAGGAGGTGTTAATTCTTCTGTTCTTGCGAGAATGACTCGTTTGGAGGCAGATTATGCAGCGAGTCATGAAACTACGTTGGCATAAATGGCCTTGATAAGCAAGGAAAAGGAAGAACTGCGCGAGGAGGCGATTCAACTTTGAATGGCATTACAAACTACTATCCCTAGAAGTGATGATCACACCAAAGTGAAAATTTCGGAGGCAAAGGCTTATGGTGGTGCAAGATGTGCCAAAGAACTAGAAAATTTCTTGTAGGATATGGAGCAGTATTTCCAGGCTGCTTGTATGCCGGATGACGAAAAGGTGATCATCACACCTATGTATTTGATTGATGATGCAAAAATGTGGTGGCGTACACGAGTTGTGGAAGTGAAAAGTGATGGACTGCCCAGGATTAAAACTTGGGAGATGCTGAAGAAGAAATTAAAATCTCAATTCCTTCCAACCAACTCGTCATGGGTTGCAAGAGATAGACTGTGTCGCTTGAAGCAAAGTAGCACGGTGAGGGAGTATGCCAAGGAATTCTCGTCCTTGATGCTGAATGTAAGTAATATGGCGGAGGAAGTCAAGTTTCATTACTTCATGAGCGGTTGAAGGGCTGGGCGCAATTGGAGTTGAGAAGGCAGATTGTTTAGGGATGAAAATAGGGCAGGGCGGGGCGGGTGCAGGGCGGGTTTGGCAAAATTCACAAAAATTTCAACCCGTCCCGTCCCGCACCGCATAGCTATTTTTTCAGTTTTTGCCCCGCCCCGTTTAATTTTTTTTTCCTTTAATTTATTTCCCATAAAAATACATAATGATATTAGATTTAGACGTTCTATAACATAAACAACTAGACAATATACTAAAATAGCATAATAGACAAGCTGTTTTCTATTATTACTGATTTACTTCACCTTAAATCCTCAAAAACTCTTTTAACAAGATCCAATATTACTTTATCTCACCATAAACAACAGAAAACCTTTTAACAAAAACATAGGATCAAAAAATTTAAACATGAGGTAATGTCACCTAAATGAAGCTCCAGTAGCTCCCACCTATGCCTTCTTCTTCTTCAACTCCTCATTAGCAGTATCTTCAGTTCATTTCCTATTCGATTCATTACTCGAAAAATTAAATTTTCTTGAAGATATTTCAGATCTTGAAACATTCAAAGCATTTCTTAATAATCCATTTTCAGGTTGTATTGTCTCCGGTTGCTGCTTCACATCCAAACATACCTTTGCCAAATCAGCATTCTCTAGCACATTCTTCCCTTTCTTCAAATCGCCACGTGTTCGATGCCAATCTTATTAAAATAGGAATTTATAATTATTATTTTAATTATAAATCAAAATAGTATTCGTGCTAGTGAAGAAGAATGTAAAATTATAGTTGAAATGATTGCTTTGTTTCAAAAAATATAAAATTCAAAGTTGCCCCGCATTGAACCCGCATTAAACCCGCAACCCGTCCCGCACCCGCATACGAGTAAACCCACCCCGCCCTATTGCCATCCTTAAGAATGTTTGAAGCCTCTCTACTGCTATTGCGGCGGCAGATGCGTTGGCTGACTTCAATATAGGTGATGACCCTACTGAATCTTCGCATTCAATGTCCGACGGAAGGAAAGACAGAGCAAAGGAATGGAAGAAAAGTGGGAAAGGCCAAGCTGCCGAAGATGAAGGATTTGCCAAGAATGGAACGTATACAGAGACTTCAAATGGCAAGGAAAGAAACGGAAAATTCAAAGGCTTCTTTACTTGTGCTGGACCGCACTTGAAGAAGGACTGTCCGGTGCATGCT
Source organism: Nicotiana glauca (assembly GCA_026770625.1). Classification (NCBI taxonomy): domain Eukaryota; kingdom Viridiplantae; phylum Streptophyta; class Magnoliopsida; order Solanales; family Solanaceae; genus Nicotiana; species Nicotiana glauca. The sequence continues at coordinate 18,336 of MU700992.1, read as the reverse complement.
AGGGTGAATGCTATGCTAGCTGCGGAAAAACAGGAACAAGTGGCAGAGACAAATGCTATTGTGGAAAATGTGAATGGAGCAACAGGGGTGTTGTATGTCAACAACCCCTTAGGGCTGATTAATTGATTTAGCTCGATGAGGACATCAATTTCAAAGGGTACAGGTTGTTTGTTAGGGTCCTGACTCTCTGACATCGGGCGTAGCTGTAAGGCCCCATAAAATCTTGTGCTCAAAACCTAGTAGCTCGTAGTGCCAAGGTCCGAATATGTGTTAGGAATGTGTAGAATTCTTTGCGGCGAGCTTGCGAGCCGCGGTTCGGACCCTTTTTACTGATTTTGTACTTAAAAATTAAAAGAATCGATTTTCCAGAAAAATTGTCATTCTGCGGTCCAGAATGCGGTCGCAGATCAGCTATGCGGACCGCATTTCTGCCGCATAGTGAAGCAAAAGGATTGTGAAAATTGATGTTGAAAATGCGGTCCATTATGCGATCGCATAATCAATATGCGGACCGCATTTCTGCCGCAAAGTGAAGCAGAAGGGTTGTCAAAATTGATATTGAAAATGCGGTCCATTATGCGATCGCATAATCAATATGCGGACTGCATAATCGTTGCATAAGTTCCTCAAGGATTTGTGGAGGTCAATTCTGCGGTGCAAAATGCGACAGCATAACAGGAATGCGGACCGCATTCCTGTTGCAGACCCAGGCAGACCTTCAAAGTTTTGGGCGCATTTCTACGGTCCAATCTGCGGACCGCATTTCGATTCTGCGATTGTAGAATGCGACCACAGATTTTGCTTGGGCTTCTTTTTTTAAAATTTTAAAACCCGACCCTTTTTTAATAAAATACCTCAACCCCCTCATTCTAACAGTCTTGCTAAACAAATTAATAGAGAGGAAGAGAGGGTCTTGAGAGAGAAAGTCATCTTCTCCAAAATTTGGCTCTTCAAAACCATCCGGGCCGGAAAATTTCAAGCTTATCTTCATACCCCCTTTCCTTACAGGTAAAATCCCTAACTTCTCCCATTGAATTTCTGGTTTAAACTAAGAGGGGGAGTCTCATGCATTAGTCCTTAAAATAATG